>JAQIWH010005997.1:0-13596 GCA_034695005.1 Cryptops parisi
TCCATATCTCACAAATTGAAAATTCTTAAAATTCCAACCATTAACCAGCTGATCATTTATCATAAAATTAGAGAGTTTCCCCGAATAATTAACAATCCATACCATCCCTTATTCTTCCATCATCAAAATTTCAATAAGATTACACTTCAAAGGGATACAACATCCTATAAATTCCATTCCAGTCCTGACACAAATTTCCACCATTTGAGAACCTATCCGTACAATACGTATGAACTTTGGAACAGTTTACCACTTAAATTACGTAAATTAAGTGTTATTAATGTGGATTTCGATACTAAAATCTTTGTGAAATTCGATAAGAAACTTTATAAACATATCCTGTGGAACCATTAATCATAATTTTGCTGTTAGAGGTTACTTTGTGTTTTTATTATATTTTTTAGACCTTTATTGTTATGACTTTGGTTATTGTTCGATTTGTTTGGATCGTTTACTGATAAAATAAAATAAAAAAAAAATAAAAAAATAAAACTTTTCTAGTTTGATAGTGAACAGAAAAGAATTTTCTTCTATATTTTCCATTAAAACACGCGATCTACAAGTTTTTCCATTGAAACTCGTGGTTATGAAGTTTACCAAAGAGTGTAGAATAACTCGGAAGTGTCAGCGGTAAAAGCTCTGTCGTGTAAAATGTTGACAACAAAAGAAAACCATTCCTTAGAAACACAACACGGCAGCCATTGTTCGCTTTAACGTCTGCACTCAAAGAACATGCTTTCAGCTTGCTAGGTAGACGTGTAGTTATTTCTAAAAATTCGGTATTTTTTTCTGGTTGACAGCGTGCTGTCGTAGTGAGAAGTTGAAATGTACTCACAACAGATTCAATTTTTTTTTGAGGTGGAATAGAATAATTCAAACGAAGGTACTCATTGTGCGTTTTGCTAAAACCCAAACAAAACAACAGTAAAACACAACACTACAGTTGAGTTTCACACTGTTTAGATCATATTATACAAATTAATAGTTATTATTGCTCATTTTCTGCTCGTTTGTCAATAATTGCAAAGGTATACTGTTTAAATTATTGATTAGTAACTGCAATATTTATACTAATCAAATATAAACTCGTTTACCTGGTAACTATTTGCTCACGGTGATAAAAGTTCAGTACATATAGTATAGTTATAATACATATGGTTTTGCTTATTTATTTTAACAATCTTTTAGATCAAAATACAATGAAACCATTTTTAAGTGCTATTGATGTGTTCAAACAGGTCTTTATCAAAATTCTCATAAAGTGATAATATTCTAAATCTATAATTCGACAAGTGTATCTGTCTCGCCTGTCATTGGCTATATAAACTGCTTTGTCAGCATCAACTTCGTATGACGTCATGGAGTTTGCCGTCATATGACACTCACTCAACGTTTATTAAACACTCAACATTAAACACTCAAACACTCAACATTAAAATGTTTTTTTACGTTGTGAGCTTCTTTCACACATGGCTTAGCCATGGTTATGAGTTAAATGAATAAATAACTGTATCGAATATTGCGATAGCAATATGAACTTAAACAATTTTCCCGTCAATTTGACGGATTTAAAGCTAGTTGTTGTTAATTGGTTCAGCTAATTTTCTCAAATATACTGGTAAATAAAGTTATTTAATGCACGTTCAAATATTATAGAGATGTACCATGAGATATACTGACAGCTTTTGAATTATTTGAAAAAACATGTCTATAAAAATATTTAGTAAGATTATACGTTTGCGTGACCACTTTTTAGCCGAGCTCTGCATTCTTACATAATCTTGTTCACATCTATGTATGTATGTATGTTTGTATGTATATATTTACAAGTATTAATCACTGTCTGTTGGTCATTTCAGGTATTGACAAACTTGGAATGTGTAAAAAAAGTTAGTTTCACCAAAACTTCCTGCCCTGTGTGCTTCAACAAAACCATGGACGACCAATGAGAATGTTGTAGTGAACAGTACAAACTTTTGCATCAGTGCCAACTACAGTATTAGGAAAGAAGTCGTTTTTTAAACGCGTTACGCTCAAGTGAACATAAAGTGTACTCAAGTGTGTGTGTATGTGAACTTCATGGATGTCAACTTCTTGAACCGGATTGACCCTTCAACCATGGAAGAAACTCCAGTTTTAAGGTAAGATTTTTTTTGTATTAATGCTATTTAAAAAACACTTTTTGAATGGGTGCCTATGAAAATAGTCATTTATAGTCATTTTGTGTTTTGATGTTAGCAATAGATAAAACTAAAGAAATTGGGTTGGTCAATTCTCGAAGTTGTATTTGTTCTTCTTATACATGATTGGTGATATTTTTCGTGGTTAAAGATGTTGTATAGAGTGCGCTATGTACACGGATAGTAGTTTAGATTAGATTCTCTCTAAACAAAAAGTACTTTAACTATGTGGTTATTGTAGAGCGTGTTGTCATCGGCAAACTTTTGTCATTAGCGGGTGGAGATCAAAACGATTGTTTCAGGGGTTTCATTTTTCGCGGAACGGCGTTCTTGTCGTTTCGATCGATGACATTGTCGCAACCGTTTTTCACATTTCTTTATTATATTCCAACTTTTCAATGTTGCATAGATACATTATGAACTTGTGCATTCGAAATGCTCTTTACCTATTAATTATGCAGAACTGAACGCGCGTAACAAGTTAAACACTCGGCCAGTTTCCATGTACAATTTATCGCGCAAAATTTCAACGACTTCTTGGAAATTTAGTACACCATTTTTAAATTGTGTCAACGTCGACTCGTTTCGCTGGAGGAGAAATCACAAACTCGTCCAGCTTGCATTTTGCGTCCTGTTTTCGCCTTGTCACCGGCAAATTATTGACGATGGGACAAAAGTTGTCGCTCGTCACGAGGAGACCGCAATCGATGGCTCCCGAGCAACTCGACTCTCTCATCTTCCGAATAACCCCTCTTCGACACAACCCCCCTCGTTGGGAGTTTCGTTCTCCTTCGTTACTGTTCCTAGGTGACAAGGAATTATTCCATGGAGGTTGTCAAACGTGAATCTTTTCTTTTTCTTTTTTTTGTCCTTTATCTCCCCAGTAGCTTCATTATGTGGAGGTTGTCAGTGTTCGTCGCAACGAGAGTCAATGAGAACTGTCCATACTGACAGTCTGAGCACGTTCGACTCATCAGCGACTTAATTTCGGTTTTATTTCATTTCTGGCAGTGAAGAAAATCGATGGGTAAATTGATTTAGGAGAAACAATTCTTCTTCCAAGAAGTTTTTGAGTCGTTTTCACTCCGTGTCTCGTGCTATTTTATTCGGAAGGGTGGTGGAGTAAGTCGGTTGAGGGAACGGTGTGCGTGCGCACCACTCGGTCGCTAATTTCTATTCATCAGTGAGGCAATTTTGAAGTGACACGTTTCGGATGGCGTAAACACGGGTCGACCCCTCGATTTTCTCCCTAGTTCAGCTCCACGGGCGGTGCCACGGATGAACAACCCTCAATTAAGAAGGAGGCTGCCAAAGAATAAGGGAGAGGGGGAGTGTGTTAGAGAAAAAAAAGAAGAGTTCAATTCTATCAGCTGTTCTCAGCATTTCTATCCATTCCAAATACTTATGCACGCCACACCGCGTGTTAGTTGGGTTAGGAGGAAAGGGGGGGGGGCAAATGACAGGGTGCCGATTAGTAACTCGTTGATGACCAATTATCGGTCTTTCTACTCGACTTTGTCCCCTTTTTACATTTTCTCGATGTGACGTTTGCTCTTCACGTAGTCGCGTGTTAGTATTCGAAGTGTCTCGTGCAAACGTTTGCCGTAGATAAATTCCCATCCAAAAACTACTTCTTCCGAGATGATTCACAATCCATTTGATTTTATTTACCCATACGAAATAAGTAGATTGGGCTTTACCTTTCGACACATGCCATGATTGCGTGGACGAAATTTTTAATTTGAACCACTCGAAAACTAGTTTTGAAAGGGTTGAATGAATTACTAGAATGTTTTTTTGTTGGCATTCTATGCTACGATTGCTCAGCGGCTAAGCACCGTGAATGTTAGTGTGGTTGTTGTGTATATTGTGAGTGTTCTTAATGAAAACGAAATGACTGATAAAAATAGTGAAAATTTAATTTAATTTAATTTTTTATTTTTTTATTTTATTTATTTATTTTTTTTCATTTGTACAAGAGAGATTTGTCTCTAAATATTACAAGTGAAGGATATGATTATACAATTTTTCATCAAACTGTTTAAAAATAGTGCGTTCGGGTGGATGTTGTACACTTGAGGCGAATTTTCTCAGCCTATATGATAGATCGTTCTATTTTAAATAAACATTGTACGGGTATCTCTGAGTAACCTTAATGTAACCTTACCTTATGTAATTTCTGAGTAGCCTTAATGTAATCTTATTCATGTCACG
This sequence comes from Cryptops parisi, assembly GCA_034695005.1. Taxonomy (NCBI): domain Eukaryota; kingdom Metazoa; phylum Arthropoda; class Chilopoda; order Scolopendromorpha; family Cryptopidae; genus Cryptops; species Cryptops parisi. The sequence continues at coordinate 4,395 of JAQIWH010005997.1, forward strand.
TCTCATCTATGTTTCGTTTTTTTTTCAAAACTTTCTAATACAAACTTTCCATTAAATCATTATGGTTACATCAATAATATGACATTATTTCAAAACTTCTCCTGGTGTCAATTATTACCAGCTCACAAAGTATGGTATATTTTTAACGCGTTGATTGTGTACCAAAATATTTATTTTTAGTCACAAAGAACTTTTTGCAGTTGAAAGTTTTTTGCACGGATGCATAAAATGGTTATTAATAGAATCATTACTATTTATTTTAGTTTTTTCTTGAAGTATGTGACTTGACACCATGACACCGAGTCGACTTATAATGCACTATTCTTCTATAATCACCTTGAGATAAACTAAACCTGCTGGTTTTTGTTTTTGTTATACTTACGTACAAGTTAAGTAAATACGCTATACATCGGCACATAGTACTTCGACTGGATACTTAATGAGACGGTGCGGTTGGTTGCCCCGAGAAGGTTGTTGACAAGGTTGAAAGTTGGTTCACGTCTTAGGTGGTCTTTCTTGTTAAACGGATGAGGTGCCAGGGTAGTTGTTAATCCTCAGCCAGTAGCTGAGGAGATACTGGGTGTGGGGGTGGGCACCCGTACATGGCACGTGTCGATGAAGACGGGTTGAGTGTGTGCTTTCAATGCGTGTATGTGTAGGACCCCTGCAGCGATGATCTGGGTGAAAAGCGTCCCACTTGTCGCAATCAGTGGCCGTGGACGACGGAAGCCGCTTAAGACGCGCGAAACCCTATTAACGCGACGACAACGACACCGGAATTAGGATCCCAATTGCCCCGAGGAAGCCATGGCGCCATCGCTGTTGCCATTGAGGATTAGCTGACCGCATTAGTTGCATTCCTAGCTCGGGGGAAAAAGGCAGAGGGTGAAAAGTAGAAAAAAGAAGAAGAAAAAAGATGATGACATTCTCCTTTTGGGGCCGAGTTGCGAATGAAATGGCTGCTACGGGTTTATTTTGAGAGACACGCGGGATTGGGAACGAGGGGGTATAGGGTGAGTGAAAAAGGAAAAAAAAAAAACAGAAGCTGGAAGCTCAATTTTCTGCGTGTTGAGAATTTCTCGGACGCGTCCAACCTCTGTTTCTATTAGCGAGGGAATTACAGAGCGGCTTATTGGGAAACCAATCCGCGTTTTATTCCACGCCCTCAGCAGCGGGAATGGTCAGGGGGAGGCGTGGGCGGAAACGCGTTTCGCTCGCCAGCTCAATGAATCCGGACAGCGTCCGAGGTTTGAGCAGATTGTGGGATTAGGTTTCCCCCGAAACTGAGGCATTCTGTCGAGACATTGAACCGTTGTGGGCGTCTGTCACGGACGTTGTCGCGGTCGAGAACCGAAGATCCAGGTGATTAGCAACGCGCGCACAGGTCCTCCTCACGCTGTAGGAGCTTTGCCAAATTTTAAAACCTCAACCGACCGGGGCACAGGTTGGAACGTCGACCAGGCCACAGGTAGCCATAGCGGCGCGGCACGACGAGACGCCTCTGGAATTCTAGCTTTGTCGCCTTTATAAGACGATGGACGAGGTGAAAGGTTGACAGTTAAATGGCAGTGTCCGAAAGAGATCGCGTGTTGTACATCCAACTCACACAATGCTCCTCTCGTCCGAATGAAAGGTGAAGCTGCGCCATTGTCGACCTAGGTGTCGAGATTCCATTCTTCCGTGTAGTATATTACCGAGTGTGGATTGGTGTCTAGTTAGGTTCTCGTGACAACTTCCAACTGTGATTCCAATGGAACTTTCGAGAATAGCACCACGTAGTGTACCGTAGTACGCTCTTTGTAGGCTTTAGTGTCACGTTTATCTCTTAGAAACTGTTCCTCAATCACTGAATTTTTTGTGACGTTCAAGTCAAAGTTGCTGAACCCGCATTTTGTTCTTCACTTTGTTCAACTTCAACAAATACCGTACGACGCACAGGATATGAATTTTCTTTCAAGGTAGTTACAACGTTGAACAAAGCTTGTCACGTGCTTTTAAAAAGTTTCTTTATCCAATATTTATTGTAGTTCTTTAAAAAAGTTTTTTTTCCCAAATATTACACACGTTATCTCCCAACCTGATAAATATTTTTTATGTATTTTAAACTAACGCTATATCATACTTTCCTATACTCATTCATCTCCTGGGGGACTGAACGTAAAGCAAGGTGCACATGTAACAGGCGTGCCATTTGATCGCCTATTTGTATTTGAAAGTTCCAGACTAATTATATACAACATACTGTATTTGTTCTTTCAAATCAAAAAAACCCACTGAAAAATGATATGAAATTATTATTGACATTGCATATGGAGTCGCGTAGTATCAAATTAAACTTTAGCTCATTACAACAACAAAATCTTGTTTTCGATGTGCAATTCATTATATGAAACAATTTGAATATTTTACTAGTGTTTTTTGACGGGCGTTACTCGTGATCATTATAAACGTACCACGAAGCATTCTTTGCCGTTTGAAATTGCTAAGTACTCTATTGGGTTTTTATTGGATTTAGCGAATGTCTTTCAAAATCATTTGGAACAAACATTAGATGGTTTCAACAGAACCTTCATATAAAAAGCGAACGCACCAGCTTATAAATATTTTGGAGAGTGGTGCATTAATCCAACACAATTAGGTATCTCCTCGTTGATGAACACAGTTTGTTTTTTTCCGATGAACTGTTAATTAGGCGTGTTTAACCATCGCATCTTTCAGCAGCGATGCGATTTAACAAAGCGATGCACAATTTTAATGCAAACTTTAATTGAAAGCTGCAGTTTAATTTCAAATCGGAGATAAGACTGGTAATTAAATTTCATCAGTAGAGAGCTGTTCATGATGGAATCTTCGACAAGGACGCACTACGAATACAAGGAGAAAAAAAATCTGCCAATCGATTTTCGTGTTCCAATCATAAAAATTCTTCTTTTCGAATAAAACTTACTCTCTTTTTTTAATCTTAAAAGGTAAATAAAAAAAACAACTATTCCGATATCTATTAAGTGAACCTAGCTGATTCAAATATCCATTTTAGCGATAACCAAAATGAAATGCGGGTTTGTTAAGTAAAATTAAATAAATACTCGTTTCATTCGAATAGCTTTCTTATTGATTTTTTGTATGAAATAATTTAGGTTTTTAATCGAGAATAATTTTTTCTGCGTTTGAAATATTGATAAAAATCGAGTGTTTCCTTTATATAAAACCGCTTTGGTTTACCATTCACCATTTGATACTTCCCAAATTTTCTCTCATGACGTGTTTCACGTGTTTAATAAAGATCTAATCGTTCAATGTAAGAATGAACAGCGAAGTGATAAACGCTTATCTCCCATCCTTTTAGTCTCGTGCTTGAACGTGGAGCGCCAGTGTCCGATTTCGTGGAACATTATGATTGTTTCGAATATCCCCTCGGCATCTGCATTTCTTATTATAAAGGGGGTTTGGTGTAAAACTCGCGTTACGTCACCTTGCTTATGGCAGATTGTGGACTACTTGTAGTCAATAGGGCAACCGGTTTGGCCGCGATAGGAGCAGCCGGCGCGTGTTCAGCTGCAGACAACATTCAATCCAGAAGGCTATCGGGGGGAAAAAGGGGGGGGGGGTAAAAGTAGATTTCAATGCAGGCAGAAACAAGGAAGAGGAGGAAGAAGAGGGAAAAATCTGCTTTTGACGACCTTCCCAGTCCCCCACCTTCTGTTTTTTTTTCTCCCTTCGTTGTCTGTCTCGTAGTGGTAACTACTAAATGCAATAGAGTCTTGTGCAGATGGGGTTAGGTAGGGGCCAGGTGCGACACGTTCCAGACGCCACTTAGTTTCTATTAAACCTAGAATAGAAGTTGTCAACGATTTTAACGTTAGGGACGAAAAGGGTTGGTATTCAAGTAGGTTGTCTTTTGTCGTGTGTAGAGGCTTATCAGGACAATGATTTGGATGTTGATGTGTTATTCTTAGTATTGGCTGGTGGGGGTCAAAGACGTTTGACGATCTCAATTTTCATCTCTGTTTCTAACTTTGATAAATTTGTAAGATTATGATAGAAGAGTGGAGTGATAGGATGCTTGGAAAAATCAAAACCAGATGATAAAATGAGTATCGTAAACTAAGAAAAAGCATAGAAAACGATCAGAAAAATAGGACACATGAATGGCACTCGCAAATCCAATGTAGTCCTAGATTTTCCGCTCGTTTATTAGAAAATACTCAAAGCTATGCTCTATTTGTTTCACTTTATTTTTTAATTACATTCCCTTGAATTTTTTTTTATAAAGAAATTGTTTTTCAAATTGGGTTTACAACTGTTCATATTCATGATTTTTTACCATTTTGTTTTAATTAAAATTCCACAAATTAATAATTTAAATTAAAGGCGAGACTCAACTAGTCTACAAGTAAAAAAGTGATGTTGACCATTCAATTATTAAAGTATTAAATGATTCAGTTAATTAGAAATGATATACTGTATAAATATTTTAATAATTATTTACTTCTTTTAATAACGGGCTAGGAACCTTTTTTCGGAAATTTGATGAAATTTGTTTTACTGACTTTAATTAGTTCTTTGAGCACCTTGTACAAGTTAGGTTTGAATATTTAAATTTATATTTAAATTTGTTTTGTTGTTCTTTGAACGTTCATAAGGTCAAAGTTTAACTTTAATTTTTAATTAAGCTAGAAAGACGTTTACATAACCACCATTATAAATTAAAATTTGGATAAAATGTCAAACCATAAAAGCTAACTCCAATGACAGGCGTAACGTTTGGCATTTTGTCTGACAAGAAAATGCTTTACTACTTTTAATTCTTTCATGTCACCAGTCGTTTTGTGTTTCTTCTTATCTTGAAGAAATATTTATTTACAATCTTTTTTCAAACTAATTGGATTTCAACTTAACGAGATCTGTATCGTTAGGCGTTCAGTGTTCAAAGCTTTAGATGATTGAGTGATCACGTGATGGTTTTGAATCGATGTTCTAACTCGTTCAGAAGAATCGGAAATCCCATGTTTTTTTATTATCACGAACTGCACGACGGTTAATGATTCATGCTTGACACAATATGGGTTATGTCAAAATAAAAAATAAAAGTTAGTTATAATATTTTATTGCAAAAAAAAATGCTCAATTTTATTTTTTATTTTATTATTTAAAATTAATGCCGATCCAAAAAAGATCAATAATACAAACTAATGTACAGTACAGAAGTCAAACGGTACTTCAAAAAAATAAATTCGTGTACAAACGAATAGCAATGAACATAGCAAGAGAAACCAAATAAGAAATCTATCTAGCTATATTTTTATGGCTGCAGTTTTAAGTTTTCGTAAATCGTGAAGAAGGTTTATTGAATACGAGTTTCTTTAATTTTCAATAATGAATATTTAAAAAAAAAATTCTTTTTTTGCGCAAACTGGAACGTGCGGTACTTTGATTTGGTGACTTTTGAAAATGGCTGCGCTGTGTCCAGTTTCGATTTGATTTCAGTGTGTAGATATTTATGTCGATGCCGTGTCGTGCGTGGGCGTATGTTGTTCGTGGTAACAGCAGCAGCGTAGACTAGTAGGGGATGTTGGCGTTGGTCGTCGCTCGATGGCGTTGGAGCGAGAAGGCGCCATTGGCTCTCCCTGACGTCGGCGACGAGCAACGCCAGTAGCTGGTGTGCGTTTGTATCTGGCGCACCGGTTGTCTGTCGCATCAGTGCTGGATTTATCAACACGTGTGGATTTTAGAGCCCAGCATCCGAAATGCATTCCGCAGCCTGTTTACGGTTGATGCTGCGGCGGTTCGCGTTGCCCCTTCTGCTCTTCGTTCTCAGTCAAGGTAAGAAGAACCACCACCACCACCTCGCGCTGTTTCCCCCTAGACGCGCACTCTATTCCTCCATCACCACTCTTTCCTAGCTTCTCCTTCAGCTCGCTACGCATACTCTTCCCCGAAGCGTGGGAGAGATGAAATGGCCTCACAACGGGCGCGCTTCCCTGCCGAGCACGTTTTCTCCGCTTTCACACAACATACACTCTATTATGCCACCCACGCAAACGCTTTGCCTCACCGAAGCCTCATCGATCGTCGCGAACGAGAGTGAATAGAAACAGGGTGGCTGAACTCGCAATAGGTAGCAGCCTATACTTTTTTTTTCCATCATGGGTTTTTTTATAGAAAAGTAGAGTGAACGGGGGAAGTTTTGGCGATGATGATGATAATGATGTTGTTTTGGTGTGGTTTTTGTACGTGGGGTGGTGGGTTGAAAGGTAAAATGGCTTAGTGTCTCCACCACCACTACCACCTGGCAGCTCGCGCACGCTGGGAAATGGTTGGGTTGTTGGCAGCGTGCCTTTTGCGCGAGTACGTTGTCCCGGGTAGACGAGCAGGCTGTTGGCCTGCCGGCAGCGGGTCGATAGAATGCGGCGAGGTGTGTGTATGTATGTATGTGTGTGTGTGTGTATGTGAGAGGCGCGCGACGAGAAGCACGCGAGAGAGTGACAGTTTGGTGTCTTCAACCAGCGACGGTTGCTAAAAGGAAAATTGCGAGCTGCTCCTCCTCATCCTCCCCAATTAAAAGTTTAAAGCTTTACCGTCCTTAGCTTGACCTTAACATTGAAAATATTCTGTCTCATGACGAAGAACGTATCTGTACTAACGAAAAAAAAGGATGACTAGAGTGGACAAAAAACTTTTATTTTTTTTATTTATAATATTTTTTATAGGCTAAAAGAAATATGTAAAAAAAAATATAATGTTAAATGCGGAAATCGTTCGTTGACTCAATAGATTCACTTCCTCTTACTTGGTGGACTGAAAGGCTGAAGTTGTTAGCTACTGGAGAGGAAGTTCTTAATGTGAAATCGGCTTCGATGGAACTTAATTGACATATGTACGTGTTAAGTTTATTCTGCACTTAATAGCACAATGGTAGACTGCGATGAATTGTATTTGCGCGCTGTCCTTTATTCTTTGCTAAAGAATGCTATAATTTCGAGTAATTTATAATAATATGAAAAACGATGCTATTTGTCATTCGAGTGAAAGGATGTTGCGAAAAGATATCAGGACGCTGTATTTCAACTTTTTGTATCTTGTTTGTTCAGATTCACGGACCACAACGTAATTATTACATAATACTGTAGGAATGTATGCAAACATTACATAATTCAGTTTCATAATACATTTTAACTTATATTTTTGCACATATAAATAAATAACATTCAAATTCTAGTTGTTAATGTATAGTATACCTAACGTTTTGCTTATATTTTTCGGTCTACTTTAGAACTTCGATGAATTTTAACATATGATTGACATTTTTCGGACCAATTCCACGTGACCGGATATAATACATATTCCACATTATCGCGTTGATTGTCGGAATTGGACAGAGTCCAGTTTGTTTGTTTTTTTTGTACGTATAAACCCTTAGTATGACACGTGTTAATAACACCTCCCATTCAAACAGAAGAACTTTTCTTTTCGCTTTAAAACACACACACTACATGTTTACGCCACACCTGCTGCTCTAATGAATTGTTGATGATCTCTCCATTGATGTCGTTTTGTAGGGGACACTTAAAATCTTCGTTGTCATGACAACCCTTTCAACTCTTATTATGGAGCCACAATTTACATGCGAGATAGTGAAACTCTTTAATAAGCTTCCGTTCTTTAATGACATTTTGACGAGTCGTAAACTTGGTTCGACTGCTTATTATTTTGTATAAAGTAAACTTTCACTTCCTTTGAACAAAAAAAAAAGTTAACAACAAACTCACTGTGTCTGTAACGACTTGTTCTCAGTTTGCTTGTTCAAGGTAGTAGAATATTTATTGTTTTTAATATTTGATGGCGAAAATTTAAACTGAGGAATTGACCCTTCCTGCAAGTGAAGGCGCTTGATTGTCATAAACAGGTGCAAATGCTCATTTGCTTTTATTAATGGCATTTAATAATTAATGACTACTGGTGCATCATTAACATCGTCATCGTGTGATGATTCAACCGATAGTGTATCACCAACTTCAGATGAGAACAAAAATGTATTTTACTTTTATTTTGTATTCATAATATTTTTCATACACATCTTTGTTAAATAATTTAATTCCATAAATGAAATTTAACGCATTTTATAAATTTGTTTAAAGCTATAAAAAAAATGACACCATTCAATATGAACGTTGACTACTATCAACGTTATTTTTGGTTCATTATCTCCAATGGAAACCATGTGTTGAGGATTTTTACACCGGATAAAGATAATGTCATTGGGGAATATTTTTTCATTCAAAACAATAAGGGCGTTAATAACATCCAAGTTAGCGACAGCAAAAGTCTACTTATTTATTTAGGAGGGTTACTGCGTTTCGTAAAGGCTTAACAGGATTAAAGCTTTATTTTTATCACTTTTTTTCGTTTTCGTTGTCACGAGGAATGGTAATGATTTCATCTAGACCAAAAAAAAACAAACAAAAACGAAATGATTGAAACCCGTTCCATCATCATCCCATTTTTATCGCAAAGGATTAGAAAGAACGAAAAAAAAAGATTTGAAAGTGAAAAATCTCGAGAGATTCATCACCAGGCAACTTGATGTCGTGAATATAGTTTGTTCGGATAACGATATGATTATTTATTTTTTTCTGGGTAGTGATTCATATGGGGGAAAGAAATATAAGAGGGGAAAAATAAAGATAAACAAATGGACAAGACAATGCAATTGGTCTTTAGTGTCATCTCTTCGAAGAAGTCATTGTCATTTATCATGAAACCAATTGACCTTATTATGTAACTTTATTACGCGTCCATAAAAAGTAGCACTTGAGTGATCGTGACTTGTATCAAAAAACGATCGGTAGGAATGTCTAAATTTAGAAATTAAAAAATTTGAGTTAATAAAAAACCCATTACAGTTTCGGCCGAAAGGGATGCATGTATAATTGACAATTTGTAATTATTCAGTGTATTGTCAGTGTAGCCTTCGACAACGGTTGGGTGGTTAATGAAAACAAACAACGATGAATAATAGCTTGTACGTGTTGAACATTTTTATTACTCGAGCGATGAAGCTAATTAATAGGGAATGACCACTTTTCAAGTGGATACTCCATCAACTCGTATCAAAAATCAATCGTTAATAATTAGAGTAGCGGAATTTTATTAATATATTCAGAATCGAAAATTAGATTCTTGCATCTTGCATCGCGTGAAA
>JAQIWH010005998.1:0-13596 GCA_034695005.1 Cryptops parisi
AAAATATGCAAAAATATGCAAAATAAGATTTCAGCATTGCACTTGTGCAACAATGAGTAACATTCTCACCAATTTTAGGAGAGCTACCTGTAAACAAAAAAAACATGCAATTGCATACAAATCCGAGGTCTACTCATGACATGTTTTTTTCTTCAAATTTTAATATATACGTTCGTATATTAATTAGATATTACCACATGCTAATTCTTTTTTTTACAAGCGAAATTATCATGTCAAATCGCCTAGAAAGCTTGTTGTTCCCATTGCCATTACAGGCAAACTTTGAATCGTCGTAACTCCAAAAGCAAGCGACCCCATGATCATGGGTCATTTTCTACTTGTTTAAGTCAGTAGACCTTGTTCCCAAAGTTTGTAAGGACCATTCAGATAAACCCTGTATACAGGCATACCCAGCTATAACGGTGGGTTAAAGGCGAGGCACCACCATAGATCACAGAAAGAACACAGTACAACGAATCACGACATTTTTTAAACTTGTCAAGTCAATACATATAAAAGCCTAAAAACATGTGTATACAGTACTATAATAGATGATGAGCCTAAAAACACGTGGAATGATAGAGCTAGTATTAGTAAAATGCATCACAATTATTACTTCAATAGCCATTGGTTGATCAGCATCACACGATAGGCCTACTCAATCGGAAAGTGTCAAGAACTTAATGAAGTATCGATGGTAAATTCGACATAAAGAGAAAAGGTTTTCTGTCATTATTGACGGGTTCACTTCTAGTAGAATATAAAATACAATCATATAACCCGGGCTTCGTACGGTATATCCACTATATTCGCAACTACAACATGAGATGAGATGAGATGAGAATCGTAAATTCCCTGAACAGTCGCGATCCATTGGATTCTCACAACCACCCTTTCCTTTAAAATTGTTTTCTCGATTAAATTAAAATATAAACAAATTACAACATGAATTGAAATGTAAAGGTTCTATTTTAATTAATTCCTAACAACCTTTTCTTAACGGCAGTGCATACATAAACAGAAACTTACGAAGATGTTTCATATGGAGTTTAAAGGGTTTGCACCGAAAAACAATGGAATAATATATCAGCTTATTATTTTAATATGGAAAATAAGCGATAACATCTTCCCGAGTCTTTCCAACTTAAGTACCAAATTTAGTTAAATTTAATTGATGAACGCACAAACAGACATATAAAACCTATACAGTACATATACGTGCGGCATATTAAGTAAACAAAGGTATGGATATTATATGCATGACAGTCTACTGGTTTTTTTTAACACTGAAGGGTTATTGAAAAAAATCATCATTTTTACATTTATTTTAAAAATCTAATATATCATACGCTTATAACGTTCCATTTTAAACATTCATATTACAGTACATAAGAAAACATATGGCGATAATTTATGTTGAGGTCACTACATGGTAACTCTTTTTCAAACCCTTGAAATTACTACTGTGATAGATTCCATGACCTTTGTCATCACAGCAATAGACTCAATAAACCTTAACTTATTAGCATTCAACACACTGTTGTAAATTCACTAGTTATGCACGTATTCGATAAAAAGTTGATGGAAGTGGTTATCGATTTTTTTATATGCTAAATTTATTTATTTATCTGTTTTTATTTTTTGGTTTATATGCAACGACAGATTGCTTTTGTTAGCGGCTTAGAGGAATTAGTGACATTTAATGACTTGTCTCGACGAGGAAAAAGTGCCTGTAATTACTCTTCTCTAAATGAAGAAAAAAAATGACAAGTTTTCAGTCTTACTCCATCAGGTGGGTCACACACAGATAATCAGTGATAAGTTCAGAAACTTCAGGCCATCAACCTATTATCTACTACTTATTTCTTTCATAAAATTTATTCGATTTTTTCTTCGGATCCACAAATGTGGGGGCATTACTTTACAATTTTTATTTTTAAAAATTAAGGCTTTTAAAAATAAAGTTTAAAAAAAAATTTGTTTTCTTTTTAAAGAATAATTTATAAAAAAAAATTTTTTTTCAGTCTATGGTTGAAGGCAGTTGACAATGTGAAATTAATCACGACCGAGCGACGAGACGTTTAAATTAAAAAAAAAGTTTTAATGTAATGTTTACTCTGGACTTTTCAATTGCACTTTAATTGAATGGAATGTGATGAGTTTTTTATATAGTACAGGAAGTTCCTTATATATTCATTTTTGTTAATCTACGTCGTGAGAAATCCTCCAACACTCGCTATTATGCGGTTTTGTGCAGTGGGGTTCGAGTGACTGGACCTAACGATATCCACTGGACCTAAAGTCTTCCTGTCACACGCAAGAGTTGGGCAATTTCAGGTATAGCAACTCGGGGAAACTTGTTGACATCTGTGACGTAACTTTAACCAATGAAACCTAGTTGGCGAGAAACTGACGTTAAAGTTGTTCACAAATTGCTCAACTTGCCCACAACTTGCCCAAACCAAAAATTGCATGTCAGGTGGCCTTAACATTATCCACTGCAATTTCACCAGTTCATTGAAATATTTTCATACAAATTTCGATTTGTGCAAAATTTTCGGAGAAGGTAACCTTCGCATAAATTGATATCCTGGTATACAGTTTTACATTTTTTACCAGTAAAAATAACCCAGTACCGGTATTGCGATTTTTTGTACTTTTCTTTAACAGAGAAGCCCCTTGTGGTGCTAGTGGTTAAGCATGGGAGATTGTTTTTAACTAACCTCAACTAGTGTCTATGGTTGTGTGTGAAATTAATACTTTTTTGTTTGGTTTTATCTAACCTAAACTGGAATTTTTACCCAAGCAGCTTCTCCGTTAAAGGAAAAGCAAAGCAATTTTTTTTTATGAAATTTGGTGAAAAGTATCAAATTCCATTATTTCATCAAATACAACGAGTAAAAATTTCATATTAGGCGAATCAAATTTTTTTTTCGAAAATAAACAAAAATAGTTTTAATTTCTTAAAATATATTTTAAAAAACATACAAAATATTTTGACGCATAAATAACGTTTATCTTCAAATTAATCTTCAAAAATCTTCCTTTGTTTCATAACAAAAATGACCATTGTGAATGACTATGATAATTTCTTGCAAATCATCTTTGACAAAACCGATATGAACTCAACAGATGCTTCATTATATAAAAAAAAACTGATTCCATTCAGGAAGTGTAAAGCCTTTTTAAATCTATTAAATTGAACGATGATTCTATTAAATGTATGACAAAGCAATTTTACTATACAGTATATTTGAAAAAAACCAACTCTTTTAAAACGCATTAAATGAAAAAAAAGAAGAAGTGGTTATCCTGTTTTAAAGTGAGAAAATCTTCCATGTTTTTCATCGATCGATAAAAATTTAAGGTTTACTAATAAAATGTCCTATATGTATAAAAGAAAGTTGTCATTTTCAGCATTCTGCCAACTTCTGAACCGATTTCTAAGATGTTTATTTTGTCATAATGAAATCGACTTTGTTCAAGGATATAGCCGTTCTGGATAACCACCAGGAGGTTTCTCTTAATTAATAGTTTATCGGTTTCTTATAATAATAATATATTCGGTTAATTAATATAAATTTTATTCGAATTTGTTCATGTCACCATCTATAAAAAAATCATTCAGGTGTCACCTGTGGTTCCAGAATAGCGCGCGGGCGAAGCCGTGGGTGCATTTATACCCAAGGTGGGTATTATTATACAAAAAAAATAATTTCTTATGCTTTGTGGTTGATCACATGACCAAATGATGAGGCTCTATTTTATAGGACCGTAATGCGTTTGTGACAGATATGATTTACTAGAATACACGTGTCATGTTGATATATCGCTGATTGGATGCGTATCTACAATTATCTTTCGCAGTCATTTTCCAACTGTTGAACAGTGGCGATAAATTAGGTGGTGAGGGCCACAAAATGTAACCTTATGTTAATTAGACCCAAAATGAAAGGAAACCCAATTAACCGACAAATGTTTTCGTGAACTTACATTAATCGTAGTTTTATTAAACTTTCTTTTTCTTCGGCGATGGTTTTATAATGAACTGGAATTCTTTCAACGCTATCAGAAAATTATTTATAGATAACGATGTATAGAGTGCATTAAACGGATCAATAATAAATTATAGACAATATAACCTAAACAAATTTGTTGTTGTTGTTGTTGTTTTCTGGAGTTTTAATGATATACTCGATGATTGGTCATTTTGAGGAAATTGATGTTTTCGTTACATTTTTTTTTTTAAAGTTGGCTTTATAATTTACGTGGAAATATTTAATGAAAGTTAGCTGCACCATATATAATATAAATTTAGGAACATAATGGTTAGTCAGGATAAAGATAACATGATAAAATGAGATGATTTAATGAATTATTTGTATGAATACTATAATTAGAGCATTTTTCTCAATCTTTTCTCAACAGCATGGTTGCATCATTGTGTTAAAAAGTCACGCACCATATTAAGCCTACATATAATATATATACAGGGTGAGCGTCCACCCCTGATAAATGTTTTGTTGCTTATGTTTTGAAAATTATGATTGAACTATCATTAGGTATATCGACCATGGGCAATCCAATGCATTTACCGGAAGCGACCTTGAATTTCATTTTTAAGGTTATCCGATTTAAAAAAAAATATCATCGAAAAAAGTTATAAAACTATGATTTCACTGGTCTTTTTTATCTTAAGTGAACTTTCACGATACAGGATTGCAACAGTACATTTTCAGATTTGGTCTGGAAATCTACATCGGAAAAGCCGGATGATATTTGTATTACAAATTCAATCCCCCTTTGACATTAATTTTTTACTTTTGCACTGAATTATTATGTCTTGAACTCTCTTTGTACTTGTATAATCATTTTACAACTTTTATTAGGGTACGGTACCTTTATTTCCATACGACCAAACTATGGAAGCCATAGAACCACGTATCATTGGAAAGACATTGAATATTGCTTTCGTGAAATAGTTTTACTTTTCCTCTTGCTTAAGCGGTTCTTGAAAATTTGCTCATTTAGAATTGGTGAAGGTTTTTTGGCTCACCTTAGTAGAATCAACTATCAGTCAACTAGACGGTACTTTTATTACACTAATAAAAGTAGCCAAATGCATACGTATACAATACAAAGTATAATACATAGAACCCTACCACACGTTAATATCATTTTTTTAAATCTAGAATTACACTCGAATTACACTATTACACTTTTATAGAATTACCGAATTCCTTCAAGATTCTTTTTGAACTTCTGATATGAAATTCGCGCAGCAGTTGTAAAGCCATATAAAAACTTTCAACTAGACGAATTCCACATAGGCCTACGGAATTCCAACACACAGAATAAGACGTTTTAATCTTTACTGTACAATCATTGCACAGTTAGAGAACATAGGTATGCAAAACACCGAACAAAGCGTTTGTTGAACTTTCACACCAACAACAATCACAACAAGAGTAGGAGGAGTATAAGGGGAGTATGTTGGTTAGGCAGTAGCATGGTTGTAAATATTAAATGTCCTGTGTCTGTGGTCGAAACTGTCACTACGACACGACCTAGCTAATCTCTCTCACTCGGATTCACCATTAGCAGCTACATTCTTGCTCGGCAGGGTGCCCAGCTGTTACACATGAAAGCTTTTGCTTTCGCTTAACCCTTTAAACATCGGGTGGAAAATTAAAACGATATCCACAGCGAATAGAATGTGACAAGTTCGGTTAAAGGTTGGCGCGAAAAGGATATGTCGTTTAATGCCAACAGAATTATAAGTTTTATTTTTACTTGTTTCCTCTTCTCGTGTCAGTAAACACACTTTCAATCACAGACCCCCCCCCCCTCCCCACTTCGTTTTTTTGTTTTATATTTCACGCATCAGAAAGTTCTCACCTGTTGGTTGTCTCGATTTTTAGATGTTAAAAAAAAACAACGAATAAATTATTGTTATTATTATAACCTGTCATGATGGTAGTGCACGTTTCGAAAGACGAGAAATCTTAATCATTGACTTTGGAATTTAATTGTTAAATTATTATTACATATATATACAGTACACCTTGTATGTAACGCTAAAGATTTATCCCAAAACACATTAACAGAAAACCGCCCCAAACGAAGTTTTAAATACAAGCTTATACATGTCGATTTTAAGAAATGAAAAACTTAATTGATACACCTACACTATGTTACACAATATATATATGTTCCATACGATATAACACAGTATTACTGCCATAACTGCCGTGGTTTGTAAAACCACTCAAATCCTTTGTTCATTTAGATTTAATTTTAAAATGGAAAAGGTACACTTATATTTTATCACCCGGTGTACAAGTTTTAAATCTAATCGTTTTCAAACCCTAGAGGTTAAAAGTGTGGCCTATGTAATAACCAGTCTAACCAGTTACTCTATAAATATTTTATGAAGCAACCCTTTAATTATATGTAATTTTTTAAAACTCGATTCCTCGCAAAATTCCTGCATCTCATATATATGGTTTATTTTCGGTGAAAAAAAAAGAAGTTTGTTAGTGCAATAACCTGATTATATATGTCACTCTTATAGTGTTAAAGGTTAATGTGGTGTTTCTCTTCATCTACCCATAGCGTGTGATTATTAACGTTCACTTTTATAACGCTTGTGTTATATTTTTTTTTTCATTTGACGTTTATTATCTCTATTTGTCGTTTATTGTTTACCATTCTGTGTTTATGGCGTGTGATGATGAAACAACGTTTTTTATTTATACTTTTATATATAAACAAGTTGAGTTATAAAGCACATTCCATCAAAGGTTTCCGCCTCAAGGTTGTATTCTTTAGTCTTCATTGAATAACCCTGTTTCTTTCCTATTGTGAAAAAATTGTCTCACCTTTTAATGATCTAGTTTTTTTGTATATGTATTTTTTGAATCGGTTAAGATTAAAGATTTGGTGAGGTTGCAAATAAAAAAGAAAAACACAATGTGACAGAAAAAAGGTGGACTTAATGACCACTTTGCAGTTGGAAGGTGTGAATGAGATTCCACGAGTCAAGGGTCCTCCCAAGAGCGCACTATTATGCTCTTAACACTGTTGTGTAGTTGCATGTTAATTAAAAAGATACCGCGAGACAATGCTGCATACCAATTTATTTTATATTTCGGCGATTACAAATTTAGAATTATAAACAAATTTATAAACGTTCGTACATAGGTTCATGTGTATGAATTCATGTGTAATCATATGTAGGCTTATATGTAGGTGTATATGTAAATGTATATATTTTTAATTTGATTTTTAGTTTTATTATTTAACACCTCGTAGAAGTAAAACGAGACAAGTAACATGTTACAACAGAAAGTAGCACGTACAGTAAAAATTAATCATCATGGTCACCATATGGTTAAACAGTTTGGTTTTAAAATTGACACATTTGCTAACAATTTCTTTCAATGTAATTGCAATCCTTCTTATCGAACTAGGAAGAGCGTTCCAAGAAAGAAGAGTATTAAATAAAAAACGATTGATAACTATACTGTGTGTATCTATATGTACTGGTATCTATATCTTTCGCCACAGGGTTTGGGTGGTTATTCTAAGCAAAAAAATCGTCATATACATGTACGGTACATCATGTCGATTCAGCGTCGTTTCGAAGATATGGACACTTAGTTGTACGAAGTACGAAGCCTGCATACTGAATGCTATGTAGGCAAAGTTTGTCGCAATGATATAAAGATTGGCGTAATGATATGCAGTCTATCTCAAATTTAGCATTATGTTTGCAATTCCTTACTCTAAAGATCATAACAACAAACAAGTAAATGAGCACCCAAACCTAAAACCGAACAACTAAACAAAATGGTGGGAGGATAAAAATGCCCTTCTATTTTTGACTGACCGGGTAGCACAGTTGACAAAAAAAAAAGCCTGACGTTTCACCGCCCTTGTAAACAGAAGCTTGATCACAAGTAAAATTAACAAACAAGACAAAACCAACAGAAAATACAAGAAACCACACCTACATGCAGCTTCAAATACTTAATCTGTTAATTTCACCTGTGATCAAGCCTCTGTTTACAAGGAAAATGAAATGTTAGGTTTTTTATTGTCAACTGCTCTGCTACCCGGTCAGTCAAAGGTAGAGAGCATTTTTAATTGTTTTAGGTGCTCGTTTACCTGTTATTATTACTTTAGCATTAGTTCAGGTAAGCACGATTTTTGATGGCATTTCACTTAAGCGAAATAGTTTTAAACGGGGACGTTTGCAACATGAACTGTATATTATTTGGAAGTGATTATAATTTTTATAAAGAATATTTATTTAAAAAATGATTATTTTTTGTTTTTATTTAATATTCTCCAAATATTTATAACGTTATTCTGAACTTGTACGGCAAACGAATTGTTACAAGGAACAACATGAAAGTACATTTTTAATAGTATATTTCATTGATTAATTTTATCTATTTTAAAACCGTTTATTAAAAAAAAAGCCTTTAAAAATTAACTGTCAGTAAAAAAAACTGGCAACAGTCAGTTCTATGCATTTCCAAATTCAAACACTACGCTGTTAAGACATTAGGAAACTTGCTCGTTTCACGGGTGAAATGCGTGCTTATTCCCCTTTTATAAACTCGCTTTAAACAACATGTATCTAGTAAAAATGATGGTTGTTTCGATGCCCTTAAGGACCACCTTGCATAGTTTGAACATTCTTTAAAAGTCTATGATTTAAGACGTTTAGTCGCCTATAAAATTTGCAAACTCCAAATCACGCATCGATCTTTAAAAGCTCCATGTTGATAGCAGCATTTTAGGGTTTGGTTTGGATGGTGTGCGGAACTTGATTATGATAGCGTAGTCCGACGACGAATGGCCCAGGGTGTCTCATAACTTATATCAAACGATTGGTGGCGGGGCCTTAGCAATCATTTATTGCTTCTTCTTCTCTTTCTTGTTGTCTCGGGTTTGTTTTCCTGTACGTAGAATTAGCTCTAATTTTACATCTCATCATCATGCAAGAAGTCGAAGTGGTTGAAATTATATAGGTAACATGTGTACAGTGTACAAACCTTGGTAAATATTGCTGAGTTATTTAAAGGACGTCTGAAAGACCTGAAGTGATTGTATATGTTAAGACTTTTTATATGTATACTGTAGTTTAAAAATCATATGCAAAAAAATTGAAGTGAAATCAAATGGCAATTATATGAAGTTCATGAAAAAATACAAGTTGTAATATTTTTATACTAGCATCTGTTTTAGACTATTTTATTTTATTTAATAAAAAAATGAAACCTATTTGAATTAAGGGAAGAATAACAAATTTATGGTTATCAATTGAAGGCTTGCCCGGAATAACGTTGTATGTTACAAAAATTCAATATTGAGATCATCATGGAAAACTGTGCCTCATATATGAGCCTAGCTAGCGCTGTCAATAGACAAACTCATACCTACCAAAACAATACTCATATCGCATCAAAATTTGGCACCTAATATTTGCACAATCAATGTGTTGCTGAATACTTCTTTTGCCATTTACTCAAAACTATGAATTGTTACATGCGACGTTATTCCGGGCAAGCCTTCAATTATCATTTGATAAATTAATTTAAATGCACACAAAACGATAAACTAAGAAAGTTAAACTTTGTATGTGTCCTGTAAAATTAAATACTGTACAAGTAAACTATAAAGTAGTAAACATATATAATCATTTCATTAGCTATTGACCCCAGCTTTTTTGTTAAAACTTTTTTGTCCAAACTAATGGACGTAATTGAGTGGAATTTGTGTGACACGGAAACTTAACATTCTTCCCCCCTTCATTTTCTAGATGTATGAGAAGCATGGTTCCGTGGCATGAAGAGCCGTGTGCAGTCATGTT
This sequence comes from Cryptops parisi, assembly GCA_034695005.1. Classification (NCBI taxonomy): domain Eukaryota; kingdom Metazoa; phylum Arthropoda; class Chilopoda; order Scolopendromorpha; family Cryptopidae; genus Cryptops; species Cryptops parisi. The sequence goes on from JAQIWH010005998.1 coordinate 9,884, forward strand.
TTGATGCTATTGGCAACGACTTTCAACATTTGCAATGAAATCATCATGCTTATCATACACCAAAGTATTTTCGTCTGAAATTTCACTGACTAACGTCCATTAGTTTAAAAGTTATAAGGGAAAATCGGGGCTGACATCGAGTGAAACAAATTTTTTACACATTGATATTGCAAATTTACAAATTGATATTACGCTTGTATTTGACATTTTTTCAGTATTTTTTAACTGTAGCTAGGAATTGGAAATCAACAAGTTATTTGCAGTTTTCAAGTTCATGTTCTCTTTTAAAGGAAGATCAACACGAAATACCGCACGAACTTCATTGGTTACCTTATATCCATAACTTTTTATTTATCGCGTATAGGATTGGGACAGTTCACTTTAGGAGTGAATGTGATTGTAAGGAAAGGGGAAAAAAGAACGGTGATCAGTGTTCATTGATTAGTTATCAACAGTGATTCTAAAAAGTAAACATAAAGTGTTTAGTATGAGACTCTACCACATGACAGTGTTTTAAATAGGCACAAAGAATACGAAATATTCGTGATAATTGTTATTGCATAATTATGTAAAATCCTCTTTTATGGTCGAATATCATAAAGCATAGGGGTATACGTTGACTTTGATCATCACTACAAGGCAGTTGCTTACAAATGAAATACAAGTGTAGTTTATGTTTATTGTATAGAGTTTTTAGTATAATTTGCATCAAGTTTTATTAATGACTTTAAGCTATATGACTACATATGCATAAAGTATTGTACAGTCTTCTTGCAAGATAAATTAGTGCTTAGTGTGTGCCGATAACTTTAAACAAAACTATCACATCATGCTTGAATACCAAAAATTACAAATTGAACTGAACTAAAACTTGGGATTAAAAACTAGTGATAATGGAAGTTTGATTCAAAGCTAGATAACGGAAGACGTGGTAGGTTTGCATTTGAAATATTCATTAAAACGGAGTGATATTTATGTTGGAAAAGAGTTATATTGGGGTAGAAATAATGCACATATGTATACAAGGTGTCCCAAAAGTAAGTGTACTTTATTTAATTGTATCTAAGACTTTTATTTAATTGTATCTAAATTACAAGTCATGTGCTCCAAGGTACACTCTTTGGGAAGTCACACAATAGTTCCAAATGTTTTTCCCACTGATCGTAGCAGTATTGCGAGTCATTTTCCATGGGTTTGTGTAGTTCATTGGTTACAGCTTTTTGGATGGTTTCCACAGTCAATTTCCAGGTTTCCGCAGATTTCATCATTAATGATGAAATTTCGCCAGTTCATCAGTAATGATGACTGATAATGCACCGCGTGATAATACACAGCGCGTGCGTTCAAATTGAGAGTTTTTGGTAAAGAAAAACATTCCCACATTTTCAAAATCTTCCTACAGCCCAGACCTAGGTTCCTGCGATTTCTACCTGTTCCCTGAGTTGTAATTCATGTTGAAAGGGCATCATTACGGGACTGTGAAAATCATCCAAAAAACTGTAATCGGTGAACTAAACACACTTATGCAAAATGTCTTCCAGTACTGCTACGATCAATGGGAAAAAAATTGGAACCATTGTGTGACTTCCCAAGGAGTGTACCTTGAAGCACATAACTTGTAATTTCCGCTGAGTCTTATATACAATTACCGTAAATAAAAACACTTACTTTTAAGACACACCACGTAGATGAATAAAAGAAAATGGAACCTTTTTGTGTAAACCATTTTTATGTGAAATTACGTAAACCGAAAAGCCCATTTTATTACCAAGTTGATTGAAAATAGGCATAAGTGTTTTTGGACTGCACATTTATTGGAATCATTTTGGTTCGGTAAATTGCTAAGCTCACGTTTTTAAGAGTATAAATTCCAGAACTTTTATTTGCAAATAACAATAAAGATATTGGTTTGTGATTAATTAAATATATTATTTCAATGTACAAACTGGGATGGGGTGTGTACATCGACGGTAGATTAATTATTACGTATTCGTTATTTGTAAACATTGAATTTGAAGTTTGAATAGTACACTGTAAATTACGACTAATAGCGAAATGAGTACTGTATATTGGGTACTTGTCAGACAGCCATTGATGGGTGTGGCATAGTGGTGTTTTTTTTTTAAACCTAACCTGGATATAGATACAGTTTAGGTTAGAAAAATTACAACACTTAATAATTTATCATTAATCAAAAAATAAAATCGTTTTTGTTTCAAGTAGCTTTAGCTTAAATTTATAGACACGTGGCGCCCTCATCTTGTTGTAGGTTAATTAACAAGTACATATTGAAATACAAACAAAAAGTAGACCAGAATAAAGTATCGTACATATAATGACTAGTGACTTTGTGGTAATGAAATTCTGTTCGTATTTTGAAAGTACAGTAGGCTATCTAGTTATTTTGGGGAAAATCCTATTAATTCGTATTCGGATAACCATTATATTAGTCAGCTAGCGATGAATTTATTATTATTTTTGTATCAATTTGCAACTTCAATAAAACATATAATTAACTATAAGTGGATCTTGGAGAAAACATTGTGCTGCATGTACAATATTTTACAACATTATAATTATGCAGCACAACTGTTCCAGACAATAATTAATCCTGTTATTGAGTGTTTAAACTCATTGTGTACGTCGAGCCTGGTCTACACTTAACCTTTTGTCGTCAGTGCTGCATGAGATGCCAGACTGCACAGACAAAACTGTACGTGTAGACGGCAAGTTTGAAAAATTGCATGAACTAAATGAGTATTGGTCTTATCTGTCAAACTGATCCTTCATGCCGGAGTGACGAAAAAATGTTACGTGTGGATCAGGTTATTACGTGTAGGTAAAAAAAATCGTCATCAGTGACTTATATGTAACATTGGTATCCCTAAAGTTATATTGAGAGTAACATACAATTTTATTTGGTCAATTATTTTTTAGTTCTTAAAATAATAAAAAACCTAGGCATAATTTAAAAATGTGATAAAATTGGAATTTAACTATGTTCGGTACTTGGCGATAGAGAATGATACAAGAATAAACCGATGATGAGTAAGAGAGCTTCTATGTTAAGTGTTGAAAGTTGTTTTTTTTTCGAAGCTCATAAGTTACTTGGCACCTACTTATCACAACATCGAATCACTAGATTTAACTTGGAGATAAGCACCGACCTCGTTGACCTTTGATTGTACGAGTGATCATCATCATTATCCATTTCTTCCGTAAGCTAATCAACACTAGGTAACAATAACAATAATAACAACTAACCCAAAGCCAGGTGTACGTGCGAAAGTAATAAATTTAAACTGCGTAAATCACGTACATTTGTCTCTAAAGGAACTCTGCAAAAGGAAAAGAACGAGAGAAATGATACGGTATAGGAAAATGAAAAATTACATTGTATAGCCAAGATGTGTTATTATTTATGCGTTTATCATTGCCATGCAGTGTGCTGCTTTTATGGGTTTAAATTGAGTTTTAATTATACAGTATATAGCAAATGCTAAATTTTAACCTTTTCTTTTATCTATATTCACTTGTCTACAACACTTGAACATACTAATGTCAAAAAATGTTTACAAAAAACAATATTAAAACATTCAATTTTAGTTTGTATACCACATTCTATGCATAAATACACAGTATTGTTTACACTGGTGCAGCCACGGGTTAACGCTATTATGTATGTAACTAAATCAATTGCGATAAATGGAATA
>JAQIWH010005999.1:0-13594 GCA_034695005.1 Cryptops parisi
TGATCATTTGTTGTGATGCACCTGCCACCCGCGGTGATTCACCCGAGCCGCGCCTTCTTTTGTTATGATGCAACTTTGTGTAATTTCTTACTGTTAATTTTAGTGTATTTAAATATTTTATTCTAATATTGTTATTTTTGTTTCTTTTCCAGATTTCCAGTCCATGCCACACCATATACTCATGTATAATTATAATTTAACTTTATAATCATCATTAAAATGTTTATGCATTTTTTTATATGTCTTGTTGTCTCTTTTGTTATATCCATCCAAATCTTACTTATTTACAACATTTGTTATTACATAATTCTATTTCAGAATTGGCTACAAATTCAACAGTTCAACACTTGTTATAATTTATACAATTCATACCATTTGGATAGTTATCCTTTACTTGTAGTGTTCTCACATTAACATAAGTGATCAGTTTATATCATTTATGTTTTCACTACATTACCTTTCAATATAATACCATCATCATAATATTCTTTACTTATAATAATTCTTTGTTATGGACAAGCTAGCGTTTCTTCTATATAGTTTTTTGGTTAGGCCTATTTACAACATATATCGATATACAATATATCTTTTTAATCTCTCGCAATAATTTTTGGTTAACCTATTCATTGTCATTTTGTTTTCCTTTACAATGAATACTTTTGAGTATATATTTTTTCATTTTTCAGTTACAATTGGATTCTGCCGTTAGCTGGTTTGCAATAGGCCTTCTTTCTACCGTTAGGGAAGACACTATTACCCCTGGTTTTAGCTGATATATCTTATGTCCTATAATAGCATACTCCGGAGTAGGATGTACGTTTCCTACCCACAAGGTAGACTTCCAGTCTTTTGCCCCTTTTTACCTAAGGGTCCTGAACCTTACATGATGTCATACTGTTACACAGCTATGCGCCAACTTTGAGTATCTTTATTCATGTTACTCTCGACCGTTTTGACTGATGTAACCTTGTGAGGGTTAATCCATGACGAGAGGGGCAGCGCGACCCTAACACCACTTCCCCCATATGTTGATTAAATTCTCTGGGAATTAACAAAATTGACAGAAATTTAATCACACTTCAAAAATAGCGATGCTGCTCTTTACTGCTATTTTGATTGATCCCGTATTCCTTCGCGATACGGATGGCACAATTCTGGTTTTATCTGAGGCTATAGTCACCGCTCACAATTATGTTTCAACCGGGTGCTATACCTACTCACATTCCCTTACTAAGAGTTATCTCTATGCAATTTCTTGCGGAATGTATTCTTTTTCACACTTGTCAGCTCGCAAACTTGGAATTTTTTTTTCTCTTTCACATTACCTATAAGTGTCAACTTCCCGTCTAAGCAGGGTTCGCCGGGAATTCCTTTTAGCAACAAGGTTCATTTTTTGCCACTTGAGTTTATCATTCAGCTTAGTGATGACAGAGCTCATGTATATGACGCGTCGAACACTCGCTACATTAGTTGGGTTATTAACCACTTAGTTTATTCTTTCATGTACGATGTCTATCGATGTTTTTGTATAAGCTCAATCTTTTGCAGTTTTTGTAAACATACCGTGGAGTTAAAGTTCGTGTGAGGCTTCCGTCTGACGGAACCTAAGCACGTCGTCTGCTAGAGTGCGTCGAAAGCTTGGAAAACTCAGAGGCCTAAGGCGTGGATTTCTCAGAGGCTTTGTGCAACAGGATTTTAGTGACTTCACTTCCCATGTTTTTCACTCTATGCTTGCAAGACTTCGATACTCTATCACTCTTTGGATTGTAACTAGACTGTAATCAATTCCTGAGTATTCTGTTAGTGTTAGAATACCTAATGTTACACTTTGACCTTGACATTCTGTTGGTTATTCATCGTACTTCGTTACACATTTCTTTTGTTGTTAACCATAATGTTTCCATTACACCAAGTCCTACTGTTCATAATGCATTTTCATTATGAAATTCGTTCATTAAGGGCAAAAACTTTGATTTTTCTGACAAGACTTTTTTGTTTACCTGATATATTTTCCAAATACATCATCCACCTTTTTTGCCTTTAATTATTTTACATACATACAACATACACTTTAAATGACAATATAACTTATACACGGACAATAATTGTGCAACCAACCTCCGAGGGATGCGCAAGTCCCCCAGCTATTGATCCCACAATTTGTTTTTCGTTATAACGATCTTTTAACTCTTTATCTGCCATTTTTTTCATTTCTATTCTTCATGTATGCATTTGTTATTGTTTACACATTATACCGTGTAATGTGAATGCCTTGTTTTCATAATTTCACACACACCTGTGTGAAGCTGTACTCTTGAATTTTGACACGACAGCAAGACAGGAAATGACACATTCCAGTCCTCTGTTTTGTTTACTCATGAATGGTTGTTAATTTATACTATTATATAAATTACTTTTGCTAAAAGGCATTTCGACTTATTTCAATTATTACTATACATCCTATCGCTTAACTGCTTTGTTAAACCGATATAGTACAATTTTGGTGATCATTTCATACTTTGTCATTTTTCCACATTGACACTTATAACGGATTTCTTTTCCATACTACACTTGTGTCAATTGGTCCACATTTATACCTTTATTAAGTTTGAAAAAACATTCCTTGTCATTTAGACTTTAACACACTAACACGCACGCAGTTCATGTTACACTTTCTTTCTCACGTGTTTACAATAGAAGAGAGAGATGCTGCTGACGGGGTCAGAGGTGATTTTCCCAGTGTCACGTTTATTTACTGGTAGGAGAGAATGAATCTGCCAATGAGGTTATTACTTTCGATTTTTCCAGCATTGTCTATTTAATGGAATTTTTTCTAGTGACAAGATTAGTTTGTGCAGGGCTGGTTTATTTCGCATACCGTTTCTTCCGATTCACCTGGTTACCCAAGGTATAGAAGTCTATTTCTTTGTTATGTGTTTAGTACAACCTTGTAGCACTCTTATATTTCGTTTTGTAAGAGTTTTTGTTATTTTACAGATGGCTTTCTTTTTTAACTGAAGCTTGATAGAGCAACTCGCTATCATTGAACTGCTTAATGAGTTCACCCTGGATATTGCCACTCTTCGTTTGCACGTGGTCATTTCACCCTCTGCCCAACCTCATCGGAACCATATTGTGATCTCTCCAGACCCCAGATGGACAGGTGTCTTACTGCTACAGGGATTTACCCAGCCTATTTCTGTGTTGTTTGTTATCCCCGAGATAGAGGCTGTGGTATTTCATATTCTGACGGTCACTATGGTACATTTCTTTCCATAAATCTAGTCGTAATTGGTGTATGTCTTACAGATATTGATTTAATATTTTGTGGTGTGTTGGTAGTATGGGGTTTTCCTTCCCTCCTCTCCTGGACCTGTGTCGGAGACCACAACCATTCGTCCTTTACAAGTCCCTGTGCCAGCAATCTCTCCACATCCCACCACAGCAATATTGCCCCCCGGGGTTTTTGTTCCAATGACGGTGGCCAACCCTGTACCTGTGTTTCTTTCTCTGGCCTGAGATGTGCTGCTTGGTATGTATGGTCCCCTTTATTATGCATTGTATACTAATAGTCTCTCTCTCTCTCCTTCCCAACTTGTTACATGTCCGGGGTGATAATTAACTGAAGGGTTCCTACCTTGTCTTCTTATATATACACATCCATACACTCATTTATGCTATAACATGTTTCTTTTTTCGGTCCATCCCACTTTGTGAAGGCTGTATTCTATCACACTATCACAGTCTTCACTTTTTCGTTGTATTTTGGGTTATGGCTATTGCTGCTGTTGTCTTAATTGACGAGATGTACGACGTCTTTGTCGTTTTCTCGTGGGAGGTGGATCTAGCACTAGTATCCCACCGATGTGTAGGGTGGTTTGGGACGACACACACAAGTGATTTCCCACTGCTGCTGGAGAGTCGTCAGTTGGGCTGGTTGTTGAGGCTCCAACTGCACCGATGTTAGCCATTGTAGTTGACGGCCATTGTTGTTGCTGAGGCGGTCTGCTTGGCTTGTTTTTCCTTTTCGGGCTCTCTTTGGTTTACTGCATTCCGGTTTACCAGTATTGCTGTCCTGGTGATGTCGGTTGACATATGTGGTCATTAGGTATGCTCGGTTTTGGCATAAGGAGCATTTCTTTGTTTTTTCCCATGTGAGATGATTGTATGGGAACTGTGGTTGTCTTTGCCAATAGTCTCGTAAGGAGTGTGCAGGTTTATTATAGAAATCACATTTCTGTACTTTGCCAGGAAACTCTTCATTAAAGCGTTTTGTATGATTTTGGACTTTTTGCTTATCCAAATCAGGACTAGAGCATGTCCAAGTCATGGGCTGCTCTCCATTGTTTGCCAGTTTACCAATGCCAGCAGCGCCTATAGCTTCATCAGTTGAAATTTTGATTTCAGAGTATTCCGCATTGTCGCATGTGTCGGTCGGAGCATGCGTATCAGGGCTCCACAGCTTATTAAATGTTCTAGTCAACTCTTCCAATTCACTATCGGGGGGATTGTCCATTTTAATTCAATTTATAATCTTAAAAAAAAAATTTTTCAAAAAAAAATTTTCTTAACCATTCAATTTTTTGAGTTCGTGAATGGCACGGGTTTACCCCTATTACAATTACTTCCAGATCCTGGTCACGGCACCAACTTGTAGGGTTCCCGTTTTATACCCCACCTGATGTGGGGGTAGAGATAACTTGGGAGGGAAGAACCTACAATACACCCACTTCCTTGTCTATTCTACTTAGTGCTTCTATGTGTGTTAATTGGTTCGTATAGTGGTATTTTCCTGGTCCAATTATGTAATGTAATTTTACTTTCAACTTAGGCTTAAGCACTATGGGTGTAAGGTTCGATCTGGAACACTGAGCCCCTTCAAAGAAATGAATGACTCGCTGTGCTTGGTTTTGTAATTGTAATATGATTTATTATAATATGTTACTTAGGATAATTATATATATATATACAAAGATTGGTTATTCACTGAAGTGAATATTATGAATTAAATACTTGTATCTTATAACTATTGTTTACAAGGAATCAACAATTTGTTTGTTGAGAAAAACTATAAGTAAGATCGGATGGATGGTTGTTCTTAAGTAGGGGTTCTAATTCTATCTCATATGGACAAGTCAATTTTAACTGAACTCTAGTCTAACGTTTACTATTGTGAGTAGTAATTTTGGTGAGTAGTGAATGGAAAAGTTTGACTTAGGAATTGTTTGAATGTTAATACTCAACTCTGGCTTGTTTCTGGCATGGTTTCGCTTGGTAATCCTTTTGGCTACATTCTGACAGCTTTAGCACACGGGGCTCCTGCCCCCACTCCTTCTGCCCAATTATGCAAATTTCTCTGCTTATATACTTTCTCTTGGGTCATTTAATTATGTAATGTTTCTATTTTTAACTGCCTTATGTAATCTTGATGAACCATTTTTCGTGTTTAAGCTAATTCCCAATTTCTGATTGGTAGGTTATCCTGTTTTTTTCAATTGGACTGTTTTTTCTTAATTGTCCTTTCCATTGGCTCTTTAAATAGTGCTCACTTCTTGTTCCCACGCGTCTTTTCTTCTGATGTCATTTATTACTTCCTGATCATTTGTTGTGATGCACCTGCCACCCGCGGTGATTCACCAGAGCCGCGCCTTCTTTTGTTATGATGCAACTTTGTGTAATGTCTTACTGTTTACTTTAGTGTATTTAACTATTGTATTCTAATATTGTTATTTTTGTTTCTTTCCCAGATTTCCAGTCCATGCCATCCCATACACTCATGTATAATATTATATTTTAACTGTATAACCATCATTAAAATGTTTATGCACTTTTTTACATGTCTTGTTGTCTTATTTTGTTATATCCATCCAAATCTTACTTATTTACAATATTTGTCCTTATATAATTCCATTTCAGAATTGGATACACTTCAATAGTTCAACACTTAAGTTATAATTTATACAATTCATACCATTTGGATATTTATCCTTTTTCTGTAGTTTCTCATATTAATATAAGTGATCAGTTTATATCAAGTATGTTTTACTACATTTCCTTTCAAGATTATTAAATCATAATAATATTCTTTACCTATAATATTCAATTGTTATGTACAAGCTAGCTTTTCTTCTATATAGTTTGGTTAGGCCTATTTACAACATATATGGATATACAATATATCCCTATTTACATTGTGCACTTAATCATATGACTTCACTTATTCTGTTACCGGTTCAACTTTACTTGTAATCAAATTACAATAATGTACATGTTTTCTCAGGTTATTCTTTAGACTGCATTAGCTGGTTAGCAATAGGCCTTCTTTCTTCCGTTAGGGAAGACTCTATTACTCCTGGCTTCTGCTGATATATCTTTCTGTTTCTCATAGCATACTCCGGAGTAGAATTCTACGTTTTCTACCCACAAGGTTGAAGCCAGGAATCCATTCTCGCTGCGGAATGTGAAACCCTTTCCATTTTGCTAATTACAGCTATGCACCAAAATTGAGTAGCTTTATTCATGTTATTCTCGACTGTCTTAACTGATGTAACCTTGTGAGGGTTAATCCATGACGAGGGGGGTAGCGCGAACCTAACATTTATATTCTTCGCGCTTACTTTCTCTCTATGGAGCATGTTAGTTGCGTGGGAGTACGGTCAGTTTTCGTTATTTTGACCTTGTTGCTTTCATTTTTACCAAAGGATCCTTTTTTTAATTATTCATAGAACATCATGATGAATAGGTTTTATTATCGATATTGATAAACAAGCTCTATTACGATTTTCTCATCTTGCTGTAGTTTAATTCGTACGGCGTTTTACTATTACTATGATGAGAACGGAGCCTCAGCTCTTTTATAAATAAAGCATTTTTTTCTCTGCCGCTTCGGCGTGTTTGTATGCCACTCGACTTACTACCGGTCGTTTTTATACCTAGGGGGTTTGCTGTACTTAACAAAATAAAACCAAAAAAAAAAACAAAATAAAATATCAAAGCCTTAAGGTCACGGGTACCCTCTGATGGCAATTTTTTTTGTCTCCATGTTAAGTCTATGGAGCAGTTACTGGATGTTTTAAGACGTATTTTTACTCCAAATGGTCTGAAACTTTTTTGCGACAAGGATTGAACACATACCTAACTACGACCTATCTCCAATTTTTTTTAATTGTCGTGGTTGATTAATTAAAAATTATCCAAATTGGCAAAAATATTATATGCACTCATCTACTATAAACAATTATGGCTCGATTTTTACAACTGAAAACTTTTTTTCGATAAATAGGAACCTGCTAAATCAATATTTGGTAGCAAAATTTATAATTTAGAGTTGATTTAATTAGTTGGTGTTATTATCTTTAATTCCCATCAGCAAAAAATCGTCTAAAATAATTATATCAACTTTGATTCTATACTATGAAGTAACAAATCATGAAAATCATCATTTTTCAGTTTTTTTATTATAAATTTTGTATGGCACAACTACCAAAACCCAAACGAACAGCAAAAAATGAAAAATTATATTAAAAAAAAAATCATGCAAATTTTCTTTTCACCTACTTTGACAATAGAGAAGAAAAATAAATTTCATAGGACTCAAATGTAAACCACATTGGCGAGAAATGTAGTTTTTTTTATTATTTGTTTTTGCTGTTTTGGTTTTGGTGGTTGTGTCAAACTATATTTCTCGCCAACGTGGTTTGTTACCACAAAGTCTTTGTCATTGTCTCGCCAAGTTGTGTTTTTGTCCGCGACGTTTTTGCCGACGACATTATTACCGCGACATTTTGTCGTAGATTCCTTAAAATTTGTATAATTCTTCATTTTTTGTTTTTATTATGTGATCCTTTTGTAAAAAATAAATGAGTATCTTATAATTAACAGAATTGTTAGTCGTGTTCAAGTAGAATGACCATTGTAAATTCTGTGGTCGAATAGTCTCATAAAATCGCTTCTCGAATGCCAGGAGCACTAGTTCTGTGCTTATAATGCTTAAAGTCTTTTCATAATACTAAAAAAGCTTGAAAATCCATTTAAACAAATTAAAAAAGTTCATCACATTATTATTATTTATTGACACAGTCCTTAAGAACCAAAATACACAACAAAACAGACAAACACTTAACATGTAGTTAAAATGAGTTATGCAACCAATCTCCCAAAACTTCCAAGGCTATATAGACAAAACTAACGCTGCAAGATTTCCAATTAGTGAAATAGAAACTATCTTAAGACCAGATTTATTGGGTCAGAAAAAATCAAACCCTTATTTAAATACACCACCGGCTCTAGTCTGTCTATCAGATCTTACTACATTATAATTAATAATATTATTTTCAATGTTACTGTTTGTTACTGTTTGGCCAGGTTTCAGTAATGGCTACAAAAATGAATTTATACGAAATCTAGTGGATAAAAAAATCTCATCAACTTTATTAGAGATCGATCTTGCATTGTATTATTTTCACCTCTATACTTAGTTTAGATATAGGGGTCGTTGTAGATAGTCATGTAAGAGTAGCACTTTGATTTCCACCACTAGTCTTTATATTCTTATCATTAGTCGATTTCAAAATTAAATTAGTTCTATCATAACCAATTTGATTAGTATGAAGTAGAGAAGGATTTCTGCCAAGGAAATTGTCAGCGAAAAGACACATTATTTGGACACACATCCTCATTTAACCAATAATCAATGTCGTTAGACACTATTCTGACATAGAAAAATGTAGAATTGGTTTTATTTTGGGTAACCCATGGGCAGGCCAACACGTTGGCTCCAAGATGATCGATCGATTGAGTTATCCTTTCTCAAGTTGCCACGTCATCAACATTTCTTTCTATCTATCTTCTATCGTCACCAATGTATTACTAACTACCTAACAAACCAACAAACACGTACTATTTTCGTACAGCGAGTGTGTAAGCCGTTGGGGTTACTACCGTGCTTAAAGACTCAAGTTTAGAAGACCTTTTAGTTGTCCAGATGTTCATGTTGACTGGTGTGGATGCTTCTTTCTATAGTCAGAGGTGTTGTCTTTATAGAGTCAGGATCTCGAGTATACGCGAATGAAGAGAAATGAGCTATGAAACTGCTTTATTGAAGAGAACAGGGGTGGATGATCAAGTTGCTCATGGTGACCATCTTACACTGCACGTGACACTAACCGAACTCACGACAAGTAGGGTGATACCCACTGACAATACATCAGATGTAGTTTATTGCCAACAGTTCCCGTCAAGATTTGTATCTCGTCAGTAAAGAAATAAGAAAATGTTTTTCGATGAGTTATGTTATTCAAAATACATCCTGGCAAAATTTGATTAAATGATTTGAGAAATTGAAGTGTCAATACAAAACCTTTGATTTGTTGTTTCCCATTTATTTGTTTGATTTTTTTTTTTTTTATAAAATAAATTTTTTTAAAATTAAACATGTTCAAAAGCTTGAAGTTTTTGTAGGTGATGAACAGTATTGTTTGGCTAAACTCGAAAATAGATTAATGAGGGTATCGTCCTTGTTACTTTAAAGTTGTTTACTATACCGTACCGTACTGTACTGTCATCACTCGACTAGGCTTTCCAGCTTAACACAGCTACAGCTTTTCAAGGCTTTCCAACCTAACACAAGGAGGTGCTGGCTGATTTTTCAATTGAAAATCAAACTAATAGAACACATGACAACGCAAGTTGTTATAAGCTTAACTTATAATGAAAACGTTTGAAAAAAGTTTTCATTTTACCTAAATTTGCCAAAATTCCGAAATATAAAGTTTTTTTTCAAACTAAACAACGTTTTAAACTTTTAATTCTATTTTTCAATTCGTTTCGTAAGTATAAAAAATAATAATTTTGCCAAGTTGGGGGTGGAAATGTGCAATTTTTGTTTTAATTCTATAAATTTTTTGTTACGACCGTTGGAGGTCAAAGACAGTTGACAACAGTTGAATAAGAATTGTATATTCAATTATACATATTGAACGAAGAAGAAAACGAGATGTTGATCTTTCAAAAGCTTGAAATAAAAAATAGAACAACAATACCACGATAATAGATTCACAACAATGGATGTCATTCGTTTAACATCTGGTATTTAAACTAAATCCATTTAAACAAATAAAATATGTTATTCAAGTAAATTGTATTTATCTACTAATTGAATACGTAACATTCACAATAACCTATTCATAGTTTATTCATTCGTCCAGTCCATGTCGATCATCAACACTTTTCAACGCGGAAGATTGCGCTTTATATAGTTTTTCATTTTACACTGACGCTTTACACTACAGAATGCGTCATCTTCAATGTTGAATAATAAACGAAGCGCAATCTCCAATAAATATTCAATTTGTTTTGTATAATGATATACAAATTATTATTTATAACAAATTATTATTATTTTGTAAACAACATTTTGTTGGATTGCCTTTTTAATTGGTGTTTGTTTTAAACGGAAAAGTGCCATTATTTAATATTATGTTGTCGTATTGATTATCTCTTCAATTGAATTAAATTGAATGACGACCAAAACTAAATCTAGCGTCATCTTCAAGGTAAAATGGATAAAACTACGATGAATTAAAAAAAAGTAATTTTTTTTATGAGCGTATAAAATGAACAAAATACATGAAATAAAATACTTCTAATTATATGTTTTAACCTTTGTAATCAAGTAGAGAAAAAAATATATTTGTGTTTAATTTTCTTAGTAGGTTTTGTTGTATTTTATCGTGTTTTTTTTTCACAATGGATTTAACATTTTATAAAACAATTTTAATAGCAATATTACTAAAAAAACACGTGAAAACCTAACCATGAAGGCATTCGTATTAAATTTTTAATTTCCTTAAACAACAATTAAGAAATGCATTACGATCACTTCAAACCACACATCTCGCGCATGAATGCATTAAGATCACTACATTTCGCGTTTGAACTTCACTCCGAATTTCACACATCGTTCCTTTCCAACGGTCTCTGTTCCGTTCTCATTCCTCCCTTTCCTTCTTTTGGTCAACGCCGCTCCTTTGGCTCAACGTATTTGCTCAACCTATCAACCGTCATTTGAATCGACTTGGTAAGTTCCATTGTGTTGATGTTTCTTGTTGAAGTCTCAATTTCTCACGAAACGAGTTTAGTTGGCCTAGTCACGACCCTCGTTTCGGTCATTTCGGAGTTTACGTGGCTATTTATTTTTGTTTGTTTGTTTTCCTCTAACTCTAACTTAACGTAAAATGGCGACATCGAAGCGAAAGTTCAGAAGATGGTGCGGGTTAAAAAAAACAAACAAAATCATATAGCCGCGTTAACCCGGAGATTAGCGAAAAGTCGTTGTATTTATAAGTTTTGCCTAATTGGTGCAAAATTTTGTTGGTCCGTGTGAACTGCCGTTGTAGAAAAAGAGAGGCTCGACTGTACAGTGTAATGTCCTTGTGATATTAGCCAATACCTCATCACAGGGTTCTGTTTAGTGATATTGTGACATTCTCGTTTCAGGTCCTCCCGAAATGAGGCTCATCATGATGAAAGGAAGATCTAAATCGAAGCATGCGATTTGGGAAGAAGATTCGGTAACGGATCTTAACGAATGCAACGAGTCTCCCAACAAAAACCGCGGGACGAAGATTGCGAAAGCCAAAGCTTCACCGAAGACTACGAACTGGCAGAAGTCGAAGTGTACGTGATCGACTCGGATTGCATCGTGGAGGCGCCAATACCGTTCTGCTTCAACATGAACCAAGTGAAATACAACGGGTCGATCACGCTGTTGTCATCGGACACGCTGATGGACATCCGGAGAAAGCTGAACACGTTTGTCGATTCTCAAAAGAAAAATTTCAAGGGACAAATTTACATCGTCAATACGGAGCCCAATATGGCTCCGTACGTGAGCAACGTGATGACAAAGACGCCGATCTTCAATTTACCGCAGCCGCTGAAAGCATTTTACCTCAGACTGTTTGAATGAGCTGAAATGAAATGTATCCTCTTGTACACCAGAAGACAATTTTGTAGTTTTATAAGTCGTAACAGTTAACTGGAATGAACCAAATTTGATACATTAAAATTCACTGAATGAATTGTCGTTGAAAAAAAAATGATTACGCCTTGGTTGTATTTGATTAGTTTTAAGTTATCTCGTATTGGGTTGGAAAGCCTTAAAAAGCTGTAGCTGTGTTAGGCTGGAAAGCCTAGCAGAGTCACTTGTCGCATTTGTGGTATTCAAATAAAAAATTTTAAAATGACAACAACGATAATGATGTATAATGATTAATACAATATTTATAGAATGATAATTTGCATCCACGTTCATGCCGTTAATCGTTCATTTCCGAGTTCAGCCAAACAATTCTGTTAGTTACCAAAATTCAAGCATTTTATAACTAGTACCGTTACAGATTAAGCTAAAAAAATATATCTAAAATTGAATGTATCTTGAATGACTTAACTAATCGAAAAACAAGAACATTTTCATGTTATCTTTTTGACTTAACTGACGAGATACAAATTTAAAGGAAACAAAAGTTTCGCTTTCTTTACATAAATGCTTCCTCTGTGGAAAAACAGATTGTGTTTTTCCCTCTCGAGACAGCCTTTTTGTAATAAAATATAAAAAGATCTTATTTGTTAGAGTAACAAGTCAAACATTTCAGCGTTAGAGGCTAGAAACAGCGAGATTGGCTAAGTACATATCATTAAACATTAAATATTGTTTAATAATTTAACAGTATAATTTATAGCAGTGTTTGACTTGAAGTAGAGTTCAAATAATGTTTTTTTTATTTTTCTATATTTTTATAAAAATGTATTTTTATTGTTAACTGCGTAATATTGACAATTTGGTAGACAATCCATTTTATAATAATTCCAAGCTCCGATACTGGTCTCAGCTTTAGAACCATTTTCTAGCGTTTGCATGTTACATGGAGATGTTTAAAAACGATGAAACGTTCGAAAAATACAAAAGAATCGTTAACAGATAAAAATATAAAAGTAGAAACAAGTAGGTAGATATTTAATTCATGTGAAATAAATCTGTAAACTTTAACAATTAACAATGCTAACCACACACCATCTGTATAAAAATAAACATTGGAAAAAACAGGGAAAAAACATTCTGATCTCTGATAGTATCTGAGCATTTAATTTTACAAAGAGGTTTCTCTAAAACTATTTAAATTACATTTACATATTATAAAATTCATTAATATTAAAATTATAGAAATATGGGAAAAAGTCAACTGAACTACAATTCATGCGGATTATTGTATGAAATGCAATTTCAATTTATTAAAAATTAAAACAATAATACTATGACGTATTTAAATCCACATTTTTTTGTCTTATATTAATACCTGTGCCATCTAGTGACAGATGCAAACAACTATCATTAAATTTAAATCATTAAAACTTTCGCTGTGTCTAGCCTCCAACGCCTCATATTTTAATACGACTGGCGCCATCTAGTGGCAGGTCTATTAAACTCCTAATAAATTTAAATCATTGGAGATCTCGCTGATCGTAATCTCGATCAGTGCTAAAGAAGACGACAGAGGGATATCAATTATTGACCCCTTCTAAGGAGTAGTGAACT
>JAQIWH010006000.1:0-13592 GCA_034695005.1 Cryptops parisi
AACTGGTATGCGTTATGTTTAATTAAAATTAAGTCATTCTGGTGTGCTTTCGAATACCAGCCTTGCCAAAACTAAATTTTTTTTTTCCGATTTTGGTGTGACTGGCATACAGAGGGGAAGAAAATTCGACCCTTTCCTGTTTTGGGCCCTCAGCAGTTTAGTGTTATTTGCTTTTATACTGTACTTGGTTATTAGATTTTTGCAGGTTAAGTTGAGAAAAAAGGTATTAAATATGTAATTCGTTTTTTTCCTAACCAAACATGCAAAAAAAAAAACTCATAGTCATAACCAAGTACACTGAACTACTAGCGGGCCCAAAATAAGAAAGGTTTGAAAATTATAATGATAAGATATGTTAATTAGAATATCATTAAAAAATTGGTTATTTAAAATAATCGATCTTTTATCCATATATCGGTCCATCGATAATATCGATATTTTTGGATAACGATGTCTCGCCCCCACGCTACAAATGAAAAGTCGGCGCCTATGCCTGTGCTATCTCAGAAAGAAAGCATTTCCTGCCCATATTTATATGGACTTTTTACTGTTTGGACACACAATTTCTGTGGCTGAAATTTAGCTACATCTTTTAGGAACACACTGTACAACAAAATTCAAGCTGAAAATGAACCATCACTCACTTCTTGTACGTTTTCTTTGACCCGCGCGTCCGAAGGTTGCATGACGTGACCGGTTAATTTGATATTGCCGTGTACGACGAGAGATTCGTCAGGTCGATCGGTGTTGATTCCGACACGACCCTATAAATACAACAACAACAAAAAATTAATTATAAAAACATACATTAAAATTATAAATATTAATAAAATTAATCTAGTATCACAGACAAAATAATCAACATACCGCATGATAAATAGAATCCTGCGTGTGACCTTTTTGCCAACAAAGTTCAACGTCATTTTCAAACTGACCAGGATTCGACGCCTAGAAATTAGCAAACATTACAATTTTTTAATATTATAATAACAACTACAACAACAAATATTTTAATTTGTAAGAAATTTACCCTGACGATTATACGTTCGGAAGAATGAGATGCAATGACGTAATTAGCATCGCCGCTATGCGCGTGCAGTCCTACGACTAAGTAGAAGTAACGCTGATCAGGATTCGGTTTTCCTTTCTTCCGCATGTTATTCGACGTCGTTTCGCTGAAGTGTAGCCGTCCAACGGTGAGTTTCGTCACTTGATCACCGCTGAATTCTAACCTATTACAATTAGAAAAATATACAAGAAAAAAATGAATATTTATTTCCAAAACCGTTGGAATATGAAAGTAATACAAAATGTTATGTGCAAAGAACCTCGTAGGTACGTACTGGATCGGATGGAACGGTTTTTTGCTTCGATCTGATTGCGACTGTTCCACTTTGATGCTTTGACTGAGCGATTCGACCTGAAACAAAAATTTCGTATTTTTTTAAAATTTCAGCTCTCTATGTCATGTCAATCCCGAGATGACGACACTTGACATTCCTCCTAACCACTAGGTGGCTATGAGGGTGTAATGACCATACTTTTTTTATGACACATCACATGGTGTGGATCTATCTATCGTTATAAACTCACTGCAAAACTATCTACGTTATGTAGAAACGTGTTAACTATATATACCAGTAGCACCATCTATCGACATCTTTTGACCTGGGTACATCTTACTAAATTTTGTGCTTTTCAAATATGTCCGATTTTTGTGGATAACAAACACTCACTTTGACTCCATTGAAATGCAAATAGAAGTTGTCGATCTTTTTGAGTCCTTCTGGAGTCTTGACGTAGTGAGGTTCGCCAATCACTTGAACGTGTATCGTCACTTGGAAATGGTTTTTTTTCTGGCAAACAAACGCATCGTCGGCGTTGCTGAAGTTGAATCCTTTGTCAGCGTCAACACGATAGTTAGGTAGCGGACTTGAAAAAAAAGCAACAAAACGTAAAGTAAGAAAAGATCGACACGTAGAAAATGTAAAATTAGCGCTTCAAGATCCGTACAGTTCTTTGAGGTTTGCATCGCAAATGGTATGCCACGACTGTTGTTGGAACGGTTGGAAACGAATGCACTGATACGCAGAATCCAAAAACGCTAAACTCGGATCGGCGGTGAAATCAAACGTGTAGTCTTCGTCCGACACGGTGAGCGTCTGCGAATGGTTCGAACCGGGATCCGGTGACAAACCTTAAATTTTTCAAACAACAATGATGAAAAAAAAACTAACGCATTTCGAAAATCAAACAAACTAATGGTTTAAATTACAATGTCGAGATGAGATCGGTAGTTGTACACTTCCAGGTTCTTGTTTGACTTGCACGTTGTTGATCGACGATGAATTGGATGGAGTGTCGGAAAGTTTGCGTTTTTTATTCTGATGGCTGTTGTTTGACGATGGAGTCGGTGTCGGTGGCAATCCACTTAAAAAATAAAAATAAAACGCAAAATAAATACAATTTTAACAAAAAATAATTGGAAAAGCACTAAGTATGCAAATAGATACCTTCCGAACATGGCAGATAATGGCATTAGGTTATTGTTATGCGTCGGTAACGATGGTTCCAACGAGTGCGTCGTCATACCGTCGGGAAGGTGCTTCAGCGGATGAGTGTTGGAGTAAGTCATGAGATGTTTGACCGCGTCCACTGTTGTCGCCGGTGGTTGCATCAGCATTTCTTGCAAACTCGGCGCGTTCGTGTTCGGCAGTACCATTTTCCCATCTGAAATCAACATAACCGTTATGAATGTTTAATTTAAAAACGTTGTTATAACTAAACTTACATTTCATACAAGTATTGATAAAATCAGAATGCAAAACTTACGAGTTGCTTCGTCGGCGGGTGAGAACGGCGGTTCCGAGCCAGAATCGGGCGGACTTTCAGGCAACGAATGTCTATGAAACAAGACGAAAGCCATTAAGTTTACAACGAGATTCGGTAAATACATAGCCCTGCTGTAATATACATGTTATCAGCAATGTAACATAGAATGCTTTTCCTTCTTTGGCAAAGTATGAAACAACACCTTGGTTAGTTAACAGTATTTCCTCTAAAAATAACAATTAAGCCTAAACTTAGGCCTAGATCTGAACCTAACCATTCCAATTGGAATTGCATACAATGCCTAAACCAGGAGTAGCATTCTATAAAATTACTGGTAAAAGAGATGTCATCGGTGGTTGTTAATTTTATAATAGAATTCACTTGAGATGAATCAAATATCAAGATAAACAAGAATAATAAACAGTTGAAGAGTTGATCGACGCCTTAAACTATTATTAAATTTCTTTGGGTAAAATTAAACCATCCAATTCAGTTCAACAAAATCGCAGTGTCCTGTGTTCATACCAAGTGAATTCTACGATGAAATATGTTTTTTTATTAAAAACCGTACGGTTGTCCGATGAAGCCATTGGGTCCATTTCGAAACGAATTTGTCAAATTGAAAAGTAAAGGGCCGGTGCTGGTTTGTGGTGTTTGTGACGAAATCGGCCGACACGGCGTTGGCGGCGGCGCTTTACTCAAATTTGCAACGTTGTCGGGAACTTTAACTTCACACGTGTTGTTCGCTAACGATTCGGGAAAGTAACTACAACAAGAAAAATTTAGATATGTCGGTTATACTGTGTATTGATATATTTTAAAAAATCATACAAAAAAAAATCGACATGAAATCACAACGTCGCAATTTGTAGTTTCCCAATGCGCATGTCGATTTTTCAATGATAGTCAAACGATGGAATTATGATCGTAGCGATTGCATCGTTAACAATTACAAAAGTTGTTCTTAATGAGGATCATTAATTGTTTTATGTATAATTCTTTTTAATGTGAGAGTTCTTACATGGCTGTATCTTCTTCATCGTTGATGTAATCTTCGAGTTGACTGAAATCGAGGGCTTCGTTGTCTATGCCACTGAAATCAGCACGACCTGCAATTTTAAAGAAATTATTAGTTCCAACATCGTTGTATACTATACACATATTTCAGGCTTTATGTCACATTTGAAGTCAAAATCTTTGACAAAAACGATAACAGTTATGCCACGTGGTTGGAATGGTGTGTTTCATTTTGACCATGGAAGTGTCGTTAAAACATGTAGTCTTAAAAATTGCATATAAAACGCGACAGTTGTTTGTACAAGTGTATAATAAAAATCAGCGTAAACAAAAATCATTGCTAATTATTAAATGGGAAATGCGTGTTGAGTTTATGCCAACTAAATGGAACGACTTAAAAAAATGCAATATTTCCTGTTCCTTGTAGGACGTGTAAGAAATACCCTTACAAACCGTATGCTTGTTGTGTGAGCATCGTAAATGTATGGGTACAATAACACGTGCAATCTGTTCTATGGTTACAACTAAGTCGTCTGCCTTGAATGAGATCTCGAGTGATCCAGTGGTTAAGACATCCTCCTCCGGATGAGAGGTTCCGGATTTGACTCCCACTGGTTCCATTGGATTCGGTTTGGAGTCTGACACAATAGGTGCAGGTTTTCTCTGGGTTCTCCCGTCTCTTCATTAAAACCTCAACTCATCGCTTTCATCCTCACCTCCTTGCCAGTCCTGATTTCTTGAATTAAGTCTTGTGTTCTGTACCACAGTGGTGCGCACATTAAACTCTAAATACCAACCTATTTATGCATTAAAACAATGTTTGGATTAGAATTTGTCTTAATTTTTAATGGCTGATTGATAGATTTTGTGGTATAGTCTAACATGCTGTCTCAACAATGCATCTGTTCTATGTGGTACAGTCTATACCTTGTATATACCTTTGATATACATCAAAGGTATATCAAAGCCAACGGTATATACCTTTGGTTTTTTAAAGTGGTGAATCGAATTCCACTAATTGCACCGGAATTCACTGGATGACACCGGGTGTAGGTAAAGTAGATCTTTAGTGGTGCCATAAATTCATAAATTAAATTCATAGGGTAGAGTAGACAGTAAGCCTTACCAGGGGTAGTTTGAGCATAGGTTTGAGGGTCATTTTTTTTTTGCTTTTTCACACGACGACTCTGCTACGACGAATTTGCAATAATTCGAATGGAAACATGTAGGTAAAACTGATCTATTTATATCATATATCATTTATATCATTTATATTTTCATATCTTAATGTTTATAAGATGAACGAGAATGAGGAGGATGAGAACGAGAATGAAGAGGTTAGGTATTAATGTTCAAGTAAATTGGAAAATGTTTTATTAACTGGTGCCCGTGCTTCTGCACGGGTTAACTTCTAGTATGGTAATATTGTCTACACTCTACACGGTACGTTTTGTCTATACAGCAGGCTTACATTATATCCATGATATAGCAGACTATAATGATTGGTAGAACATAAAGCATATACCATTCTCTCTAAACTCTGGAAGATATAATATTCTTCATCTGCACTAACTGAACGTCTCAGAAATGAAACTGATTAACTCCCACTTTTTTGGACGATTTCCTTAATTCTATTCATCACCACACATGAGTCATTAGCTTTTATGTGATTGTCAAGCTAGATTTTAAAAACAGGTGTTTAGAATATCATCAATTGGTTTTTATTTTGGAATTCTTTGGCATCCGATGGGCTCAATTTTAACAGTAACCTTTGCCTATATTCTATAAGATCAGCTATGTCTATTAAGTACATGTTGCCTGTATGAAATAGTACCGTTTTACAACATGCTGTACCATATAGGCAGCAATATTGTATCAACTAGGCTATATGCAGATTCACTGTAGGTCTACTCTAAATCATATAGGAATAGGCTATTCTGCCTATTGTATATACTATATTATATAGGATCATGATCATATGTATATCAATAACACTGGTGTACTGGTTCCCTGATAGTGGTACATCAGTACATTTGTTAGACAGTTTCACGAGTGGTACGTCGTGATAGGGCAGTGTATTGGCATGGCAATAAGTAGACGGGACAGCAGTGGCGTTACTAGGGGGGTGCCACCCAAATGATTTTTTATGAAAGTTTCGTGCAGTGTTTCAGCATAAATCTATTATTTTTATGGAAGTATCTCGGTAGTTAGTTGTAGCCACAAAAAACATTTTGCGTAAGCCTAGCTTAAATTTACTGTATCAATACACAGGACATGTACCTACAAGGATAAAATTCTAGGGTGCAAAGTTCTATTTATTTTCTGAGACTTATAATAAATGTGCACGTCTTTATGGTCGCGTTTTGACAAATATTCTAGTATTTTAGCTGCAATATTGTGGTAATTCATATTTGTGAACTTATAGCGCAAACTGTTTTGAGAATGAACTAGTAATTAACGGAAAACAAGGGTGTCATCATTTTACTCTGAGTGTATCTGGTGCCGTTTTTTTGAGCCATCCTGTACTATACATGACAATACAAATTTTTATTGATCGAGAAAACGGGTATTATTTTATATTGATAATTACATGTGTGCGGTGTGTGAACCCCAAGACTAGAGGTCTGTGTGTACTGTAGGGGGTGACACCATGAGTTATCGCACTAGGAACGCCGCTGCGGGACAGTGTATGTATAGGACAGTGTATGTGTAGGACAGCACGTTGTCTCTACTGGTACAGTAGAGAAAACCTGTTTTAAATGGTGCATTGTTCATTCAGTAAGGTACGTAGTTAAGGATTACTCCGGTTAAGGTGTGTCATCTGGCCTTCACACGAAGATTATGTTGAAGGAAAGTAGAAATGATGATGAGGTGGGAGTGATGCAAGACTGAGGAAACGGGAAAACCCTGAGAAAACCTGCGCCCATCCCATGATGTCACCATAGGATCTGGGAAGTCAGATCCCAAACCGAATCCACATGGCACAAGCCACAAGTGGGAGGCGAACCTGGCCACTCACACCAGAGATAAACACCTTAACCACCGCGGGCCTCGTTCCATTCAGCAAATTCAAATACTTTGGGTTTGTATGTATTGTACAATATGCACGTTTTGGTCTATGTGACGATTACCTGTAAAGTATTGCTACAGTACCGATCATATTTTAGATTTTTGTCTGGTAGACTTTGACCTATAGACACGGAATATCTAAGACACATTTAAAGTGAACCTTTTGTAAAGTGACCAGGCGTCCTGATTTTTGACCTTATGTCCAGAATTTATTCATTTTGCACTTCTACATGTCCCGAATTCGTCAAGTCATTCTTGTTTGATGACATTTTTTTGAACAACAAGTGGGAAACGTTTTTAGAACAACAACGTTGACAAAATTTTAACTCTTATCGTTAATATCGATAATTATTAATACCCGAGTGAATCGAGTTTCACTTTTTTTTTCTACCCCTCCCCAGTCGTTAATTGTCTTGGATTGGGGGTGGGAAAATCTGGTCACCTTAACCTTGTGTCTGCAGTGGATGTATAATATGTATAAATATATCGCAATAGGTCAATATTTAGACAATAAAATTATGCATGACAAACGTGCACTATTAAAAAAAATGTAGTAACATTAAAAAATAGTACATTTGTATACACACATTTAAAATAATTTAAAAATTAAAGTCTTTTAGAACACACACTCAATCTCCAACGTATGCTCTATATAGTACATCCGCACCGGATAAATTACTTCATCGAGATTCACACACAGATATTACAGTACAATATGCAGAACGTATAAATGGTGCAAGTGGATTGTAAATATGCGTTACGATATGGAATGATGCATAATTTACATCAATACAAAGTTTGTGTTGGAAATTAATATATGTTTCAAATTTTTATGGACGATTTCTTTCCGAAATCCCTTTTGGGTTACCCGAGATGTTCCTTTCTCAATAGGCGGCGGTGTCAGGTTTAATTCGATTTCAAGAAATACAAACCAGTAATTGTTCCCAGAATTCACGTTACACACACATACACATTTAGATACACTTCGTATTTGTGCATTTTATCATTATCTTTCCCATAATTACGTCAAACTCGAGAACAAAACCACGCAATGTGTCAATCATGTACATCCGCTAACAACAAAGTTAACCAAATAAAAAATTAAGCCTAACTTTTTTAAGCTTACAAAGTTAAAACTAGATGTAACTACAAACTTAAAATATTAAGTGCTTTGAATGAATTTCAAAATATGTAAAAAAAATAATCGAAAAATTGAAATTTCAACAAAGACTGAAAAACCAAGACCTTACCGGTAAAGGTTGAGTTAGAATATAAATTAGGTTATTGTTTAATTACAAAATTAACTAAAATAGTGTTTTATACTACTGAGATATTACAATTCTAAACTATTAAATTTTTAACAAATTAAAAATTATGGAAAAACATTGAAAGCTCAATACTCGACGATTCTGGTGAAGATTGATTTTGTATACAAATTAGGCCTTGTTGTTACATTTTAACGTCAAAATTAATACTACGTCATTACCATCTAAAATATACAACAAAACAATATGAAAATAAGTATGTATTTTTATGTTACAGTAAAAACCAGAATTCGGGAAAAGCCCGAAGTCCAAATCCGAATTGACCTTAACCGCGAAGGTTAGGTTAAATAACGCGGCCGAAGACCACCAAAAACGCTGTAATTAAAATGGTCAAAAATCAGTCAGCGAAATCTAGTTTTTACTAGTCAAACCGGGTATTAACGGAATTCGGTTTCTTACTGTAACCAAGAAACAAAATTAAAAGTTCAACACGAAGAAGACCTTACTGGTGAAGGTTAACTCGGAATAAAAACTAAGCTTACTTTTTAATTAGAAAGTTAACCAAGCTTAATATTAAAACATCACATACAGAAAAGATATACTGTGTGTATATAAACAACCAAAAAAAATAAACATAATTAAAAGTTCAACAGGCCTTGGGAGGAGGTGAAAAAAAATACGCGCGACAAAATAATTATTTTGTTTTTAAAAATATAAACATCGTCTTAGCTAAGAGCTAAGACGTTTTTAGTCCCGGTATGGTACATTAAAACACACCGTACATTTTTAAGTTTATAAGTTATACATATACGTTAGCATGTAAGTTATACATGTACATGTAGCCTAAGTTATAGTTTAGTTATGTTTAGAAGTTAGAAGTAGAAATGTCCATGAGGAGCTTACCGGAATAGGACATAGCCGAATTTCCATTGGATGTTTGAACAACAGAAATATATTTATCTATATCTATAAAAACAATAATCGATTCTTTTTTTTGAAACGTTGATCGGTGTAAAAATCCACGTCTAACGACGAAACGTCAACACCACTTTTTGCGCAGAAAATCCGCACGACGAGTGGGAAAAGGTAAAAACTTTTCACGCACGCGCACCGACAATGAACAGAATCGAACACGGTGTGAACATCGGGAACGATGATGTTCCAACAAGCAGAACGTTTTTGGCGTGTATGTGTTGTTGGCTCGTTAAGTGCTGGCAAACGAATGAGTGAATGTGTCGAGATAAGAATCATCATCATCATCATCATCATCAGCAACGCATCTCCCACTCCACCTTGTGAAATAATGCAAATGCTTAAACGAAACATGTCATCGAGTAGTTATTGCGATTGTTGCCAAAAAAAGTTCATGTTTTTATTTTTAATTTTTTGTTTCTTGTCGTTTCACTGAACGTATGAATTGACAACATAATTTTCTAAACATGTTTTTTATAAAATGAAAATGTATTTTAACCTCACAACTGCTTATCTTTTTAAAAATTAATTTGTAAAACAGTGGAATCCAATTATAATCACGAATAATGAATAATGTTAAAAATACCAAAACACCAATCGTCTATTGTTATCATAATCAGTCGGTCATATTTTTTATCCATTTTTAATGTTATCAGCCGGTTATTGTTATAAAAAAAACAAACACTGGTCGCGATCGTAATAATAACAGGATTTCATTGTATCACAAAATTCTGGCATTAAAAATTGTAATTATCAACCAAAATTTGTCCTCAAAATTTGATAATACTGTATCAGTAAATTTTGACATAAAATAACTGTGAAGCTTCAAAATTTATGGCATCAAACTTCGTCGTGAAACCCACAATTGTTTTTTGGACGTACGGTTTAGCATAGGGCGATTCGCTCGAAAACGTGCTTTTCGCACCTGAGTTCAGCAAATTTTCAATGAATCGCTTCAAAACAAGCTATGCTTTCATTTTAATTTGAATTCGCTATTCTGAGATGAATCGCTTGAAAACTTGCTTTGTTAAAAATTTATTACAATCTAACGTACAAATTTATAATACAGTAGCTGGGTACCACAAAATTACTGACATGAATTGAAATTTTTGCATACAAATTTCAAAGATACACAAATTTTTTTGTATCAAAACTGTTACTTTTCAAAACATTTTGGCCTGAAAATAGTTTTCACACAAACACAAATTACCATCAAAATATGTAAGATATTTTATGGTTAGTTGCCCGTCTCGCTTGTGGCTTAACTAACCTAAATATATTAGTATTTTTTATGATCCAGTAATTTTTTCAGCTAATACAAGAGTATACTTTAAATTTTATTGATATTATATCGATATTTGTATCGATATTGATTTTGCCTACCACCAAACTTTTTTTTTACCAAAGAAACACAGATTAACATAAACTGGTATCTATACCCATAAAGACTAGTTTCAGCTTAGTTGAAAAAAATAACACAGCGCCAAGTCACTAGCACTACGAGTGGGACGGGCAGTTAACCCCAAAGTACCCCAATCTTTTTGGCATTCAAATTGATAATTGCACAAAACATTGATTTTTATACAAAATTGACATTAAAATATTGTATAAAAATCAACATCAAAGTATTTGTAACATTTTGGTGCAAATGTCAAACCAAATATATAAACTATGAAACGCACATAGTACTGTAACTACGTACATAAACATAAAGTAACCAGAAGTAGCCCCGTGCCATGCACGGTTTTAATTGAAACAGGAATTTGGATTTTGGAAGGTTTTGTTTTATTAAAATATCGCTAGGTGTCACCGCTGCATTAAAACGCGTTCCGGACCATCACAGAAATGAAGATAGATAGATAGATAGAGGGAGGGAGCTGAAGACTTGGGCTATTCTAATGAGAATGTACAACAAGAAATACAATTTCCATGTTAATCGCCTATTATCGTTAATCAAATCGCAACAACACGGATTCCATAGTCTGTGACACTGAACGTTAATCGAATTGGGTCGACTCTATAAACCGAAAATATATATTTTTTGTTGCATTTTTCACATTGTTTTTGGTTTACTTCATTTTCGATTTCGTTAAAACACAAAACTTGTAAAACCCACTTTTTTGTAATAAGTACAATACGAGAAATTTAGGATGACATTAATAGCTAGGAAAAACACAATGCTCGCGTAATTAATCTCTTCTAATTACATTAAAAAAAATTGTACGATTTAAATTCATTTCTTAATCCACAATCAAAATGAAATCCATTGTGAATATAATGCGTGCAATACCCAATTTTTTGTTAAAGAGATAAGAAAACAAAACTTTTATGTGTCATTCATAGAGGCGAGAGATTTGTTCGCATAGTTTGCATATTATGAACTTTATTATCGAAAACGTCATCTTAATAAAATAACACGTTGGAGTGTTATAACAATTATACTCGGATAAGATAATCGAGGTTGGACAATGCACATACTTAAGATTAGGACTGTTTACTCGACATTCTTATTTGATTGACAGATATTGCATCGGAGAACGATGATTGAACAATCTTTCTTCTCAAATGCAAACAATATATTTAAAGTGCGTGTCTATAACAACTAACTCGATATAAATAATCGTGAATGCAATCAATTCGTACTTCATCACATGCAACATTTTTTGACACCCCACATAATTTTAATATTTCTTAATCCACCAAAATATATGTATATATCATTTTTAGAACGTCAAATTATTTTGGTATCAAAATTTGTAATATTAATGTCAAATCAATATTGTTGACTATTTTTTTTATTACTTATTCATGTTGTGAAGCAAATCGCTTGAAAACGTGCTTTTCGCACAGAGTGCGTGCTGTACGTTTTCAATTGAATCGCCTCGAAACAAGCTATTTTCACGTGAATTCGCTATGTTTTGGAACGAATCCACTTGAAAACCATTCAATATTGCTGACTGTAATTTTTTTACCGTTGTTTCACCTATTCATGTTATGAGGCAAATCGCTTGAAAACGTGCTTTTCGCACAGAATACGTATTGCACGTTTTCAATGAATCGCTTCGAAACAAGCTATTGTTACGTGAATTTGCTATGTTTTGGAACGAATCACTTGAAAACTTGCAAGTTTTTCTTGCGCATTTTGAAAACAAATTATTTTTATATTGAAAATTTTGATGTCAAAATTTTTTGATATTACAAAATTTAATGTCGAAATAAATTTGATACAATAAAATTTAATGCCAAAATTTTTTTGGTGTTACAAAATTTAATGATAATTTTCGTTACATTGAAAATTGTCATCCTAATTTTCATATTAAGTTATCGGCAAAGTGTAGAATCCAGGCATTCTATAGAATGTCTAGCATTTTTTTGGGCTCGAAGTATGAAATATTTCATTCACATTTTCAATACTTCAGCTCGGCATTGTATGGAATGCCTAGATATTTTTTAGACATTGCCTATAGCTATTCTATAAAATCAAGGCGATGTGTGTAAATGATTTTATTTGATTCATTGAAGCTTTAGGCATTCTATAAAAAAAAAACTTAAATTCTACACTTTGTCGTTAACATACAGGCTACTGTATTGAGTAGGCATTTCTATACCACCCATTTTAATACCAAATTTTCAATGATCTTAGCATCAAGCTTTGTAATATCACAAAACCTTTTGAGATTCAAATTTAAAAAACCAAACAAAAATATTGGTCTTCAAAACTATGTCACAAAATTTGCAAAATACAAAGTTTGTTATAGGGTGCCACAAGTGGTTTGACACTTGACTATAAACTACTGCAAGTCTAATTTCGGATGAATTAACAAAACTCACATTTTCACATCACGAATCAACTCATCCAACACGTACAAATTCTACACAACTGTGACTACGCATTGTTAACACATGCACCTTGTACGTGCGTTTGACATTTTTAGTGTATCACCCTATATAATTAGTTGTACTGACTACTTTTTTTTTCACTTATAGTATCGTGGGATGATGAGATTTTTTGGAACGTGAATGAGGACAAAATTTAACGGTTGATTTCCGAAACCCAGAGCTAACGACAAATTGTAAAACAAAAACAAAACATTATTAAAACTCGCTTAAAACGATAATTTACATTAAACGATGAAAAATCAATATCTTATTATTGTATATTTGTTCAACTTGTATTTAGTCGATGACATCACACACTTGTGGTGTGACATGTTTTATTACTTGAACCATAACGTGGTTTCGACATCAACGTTTATTACTCATATTAAACAAACTACAAAATGTATATACGTACGTACATATAATACAGGAAAAGTAGTTAAATATTTTATCTCCAAACACGGGAAATATATTTTATATAATAACAAAAAAAATTAAATCTATATCCGGGAACTCTCGAGTCTGATACTGATCGCAATGCCACTTTTCAGATACCGA
>JAQIWH010006001.1:0-13588 GCA_034695005.1 Cryptops parisi
GAAAACGATGAGTCGTTTTCACGTATTATTCTTTCTAATAATTGAGTAGGCCATAGAAATTATATTAACATTCTATGATGGTACCTTTTTTTTTGGTACGTTGTTTTTATTTTTGTTTATTTTATTTTTTTAGTTTTATAATTATGGGAAAATGGGATTTTTTGAACGTGAAATTTATAGGTCTGTTTTATTTAGCTTTTCGTTTTTCGAGACCTTGTTAAAGCAGTGCTCCAATACGTGGATAAGTTGCAAATATTGTTCTTTATTAAATTTTTTTCACAGAAGTTTTGATATTATTTATGGGGTGGATTCATCTAAAAATAGTGGCAAAGTAAAAAGAAAAATTACAAACTAGACGAAAATTAAATTAAATCGTTATGAAGTGATGAAGATGAAAACTAGGAAGATTATGTTATGGAATCGTGTTACATAATGAAATTTTTATTATAGGCCTACACATACCGTATATTTAATATGAATAATGAAAATTAGTTACAACATTTTGTATTAAAATATATAAGTTTTACTATGATTGAAATTAATGTTATGATAATGAATATATTAACTATTTGTAACTTATTGATCGCACAGTAGGCTTTAGGTACATAATATACAGTGAATCTAACTCATATGTTTATGATATATGATTATTTAAAATGTGGAATTCATACTACACATGTAATGTTTACTCAATTAGTGCACTAATATAATATAATATAATATAATATAATATACAGGGTTGACCAAAAGTAAGGCATTATTAATGTATTAGTTATTTCACAAAAAATAGTGCTTGACTTTTTATCCACTCTGTATGTTAGTACGACAAATACATGGAAATATATTTTTTATGTAGTTGAATAATAATTTAGTCAATAATTATATAATTGTAAAAAAATAAATCAGTTTTACAATATTTTATGATTAATATAAATCAACATACATAAATTAGATTATCTACTTTATTGATTATATGCAAAAATGATCGAAAACGTATATTTATTTATATAATCATTTTATTTTATATAAGTGTATATCAAACTATTGAAATAAAGCATCGTTTTTAATGAATTTTTACAATAAAATAATGAAAATGAAAATTTAATTGTTTTACAATATTTGACATTTTAAAACTCGTTACTATACTGTATATTAGATATTAATATCAAAAATTAATATTACATGATATTATGATATACTTATACTGTAACTGTACAATTGCAAGTGAATAGTGTACATAACAACGGATGTTAAAAATTGCCGATTGTAACCATCAAAGTAAAACTAAATCACCTATTGTATACCATCCAAAATATGAATATAAAATATGAATAATATACATAAATCCCAACATGGAAAGATATAATAAAAAAGTTACATGCAAATTAGACAATGGGTATCAAACAGTGTTAGATGTCATATCATACCTTTTTGTTAAAAGTGTTGTTGCATTGTTGGTGCTATCGCTTCCTTGTTAGTTGTTTGTGGACAGTTGGTATGTGTGCACCTAGCCATTACTGTACATTATGGTTATGTTGCACAATGAATAGAACGAGTGAAAAACAGGTTGAACTTTCACTCGACATGCCACGCATAAATTTTAATGTGGAATGCCCTCGAGGCGTTAGAAATAGAATAGAAAATCTTATAGATTCAAGGTAGAAACGTAAAAGAAAAGTAAACCTAGAAAAGAGAATGGGAGCGGAAAATATCACGTGATTACAAAAAGTGTTATAATAAAAAAGTTTATTACAATAGTTTTTTCATATATCTTTAATAAGTACTTAATATATATAAAAAAAACTATTGTAAGAAAGTTTTTTTATTATAAAAGTTTTTGTTTAAAAGATATTCTTTGCTTTGGTGATTTAAAAATGAGTTTTAAGTATGTTCGTTTCATGGTACGTCGGGTTCGTAAACGAATTTTATTTATTGTACGATTGAATATATTTGGAGTGAAAATATATATATACATTTTGTTTTAAATTAAGATATTATTTTAACAACATTTTTATTTTAATTTTTTTTTAAAGAAAAATATGAAATTTAAGACATACTGTTGAAAAATTGGCTTGTTCAAACGTAAGCTGGATTTTTTTGGGGGTGTCAAATGCATTATGATTAGTTTAGTGACATCAAATAAAATCCGGTTCAAATTTGAAATTTGAACCGGATTTTTGTTGCATTTTTTTTACTATAAATTTCATTATTTTTGAAAACAGTTTTATTTATATTTTATTATAAAAAAACAAAAAAATTATGAAATAGTCTTGAAAAAATATGGCGTCTTCATATATGAACCGGATTTTTTCGAATTTAAAATGCATTATGATTAAGGTAGTAACAACAAATAAAATCCGATTCAAATTTGAACAATTTAATTTTTTACAACATTTTTTATTTTAAGTTAAATAAAAATTTATAACATGATCTTGAAAAAATGTCATGTTCAAATATGAACAGGATTTTCTGGGATCTAAAATGCACTATTATTAGTCTACTAACAACAAAGAAAAATTCGGTTTAAATTTGAACATCGTTTATACTAAAGATTTCATTATTTTTAACGACTGTTTTATTCAAATTTAATTTTTTTTTTTTAAATTATGAAATGAGGTTTAAAACAAAATGCTCAAATCGGATTTATTTTGGACGTAAAATGCATTGTGATTAACTCTGCTAAAAAATCAAAAAAAAATCCGGTTCAAATTTGAACACCACTTTTGCTATTACATTTTCATTTTTTTCTGGGTTATATCTTGTGATTCGTTTTCATAGATTTGTTATTATTTCGTTGAAAACATTCTTTTATATTTATTTTATAAAATCATAGCAAAAAAGAGTTTACAGTAAAATTTTTTAAACTTCCGGAATTTCCAATGGACAAAAGTTAAATGGTATAAAGTTTAAGACTTTGTCATTGTAATGGTATGCATAAAAAAAAATGCAATGTCCTATTTAATAGGTGAAAGGTTTGTTTCCTAAACTGTAATCAGACTACCTTTAACAAAAAAATAATAGGAAATAAGTTTTTTATTTTGGTCATTCATTGTGAATGGATGCATTAAGAATGTTCATTATGTAAAATACAGTTAGTTTTAGATTATACATTGAAACAATAATCGTTTTTTGTTCGATTTCGTTCATTAAACTATCATCTTCCTCGTAAAACTTTGGTCGTACTTACTTTCATTTTAAAGAAGAATCCGCTTGTGGCGCTTGGGTATAGGTTTCAATATGTAGGTAAGATGAAAGAAACAAAAACGTATCATGAGTAATATTATTAAAACTGAATAAAGGAAGAAATTTTTACAAATAACTTCTCCTACCTTACTGACTGGGTGCAATGTTGATGAAAATCCAACATTGCACCTTTTGCCTTCCGTGTTCAAAGGCTTTTTCAAGGGAAAAACACGGACACAAAAACACAAAAAAACAAAGAACACAAAAACAAAGGAAACAGCACGGGTTTTTTTTTTATGAGTGATGATAAATTATTAAGTAATATTTAACTAACCTAAACTGGCATTTATAGCCAGACATAGTTTAGGTTGATTAAAAATAACAACAACAACAACAATGATGTCTAACCATTAGCGCCACAAGTGGCTTTTTCGTTAAACAAGTTCTCAAGCATTCAAATTTGAACCGGATTTTTAGAGACTCAAAAACAATTTTGTTTTTCTAGTTTATTTTATTTACTGTTCTGTTATGAACAACTGTTCTGTTATAGTATACAGGGTGACTCAAAAAGTATTAGTCACAAAAATCATGGTTTCAAATGATTTGAAAGTAACCTACAACACTCCTGTAGTTTTGACTTTTTTTTATACTTAATGTTTTTTATTTTGTGTTATAATATACAGGGTGACTCAAAAAGTATTATTTTATTAAATATTATGGTTTCAACGAAATAGATAGTTTTTAGTCGAAAATAGACACTCCTGTAGTTTTTAACTTCTTTTTTTTCTAGTTTAATGTTTATTATTCTGTGTTATAATATACAGGGTGATTCAAAAAGTATTATTTTATTGAAAATTATAGTTTCAAATGTCCGGAAATAGTTTTTAGTCGAAAATAGACACTCCTATAGTTTTTAACTTCTTTTTTTTTCTAGTTTAATGTTTATTATTTTGTGTTATAATATACAGGGTGACTCAAATTTTTTTTTTTATATAAGTAGATCAGTACAACTGATACAATACAACTGATCAATAAGATTAATAAACTCGTAAATAGGAAATTAATCAACTACCTACATATCTCAGTATAGTATGTATTATTACTTTTGTTTTCTTATAATGTGGGAGGATCTGGAACAAAACGGATATAGCGGTGAATCACCTTCTTGGGTGGTCATTCCTTCCTTCTATCTTTCCATTCATATTGTTTCTATTTTTTTTTCCGCTCCGTTCTTTTATTTTACAATCCCCCCCAAATGATCCGTTGTTATTACATCACTGTCTGTTATTTTCTTGTCGGTTCGGTTGCCCTTATTTGGAAATACTCAAAAACAATAAATCCTTTCGTTCTGCTATGTTTTGCTCCTTATAAACTTTCTTATTATACTACAAATAAAAATTTCAAATGAAAAAAAAAATAATAATAACCGACAAATAGTGCAATATCAAGTATACCTCAATTATTATTATTATTATTTTGTATTTTAAAGGGTGAACCACATTTATTTACTATCACTTTCTCTGAACTATTTAAAACTACTCTCCTTGTAATTTTGGAAAAATGAAATCGAAAAGTGACAAAAATTTGAAATGAGAAAAAAAAAGGTGAAATGGGAAATTAGGTTGGTTAGTAATATATATATATATATATATCTAGTAAAGTATCCATTTTAACTATAATGTTTCTTCCTCACGTTCCAATAGAGAAGAATGGCAAAAAGTAGAGCAATGACTAAGCTTTTACTTTCAGTAGTGAAAGTGACAGTACTCGAGTTAACACGACTCTTTTTTTTCCTTGATATATACTGTACAATATAATACAATGTTTTCCTTTTCCTCATAAGCGCCTTTTTATTTTTTCTTCTTTTTTCTCATAGTACTATGTTGTTCATTAAGGACATTCCATTTTTTTTATATTAATTTCAATTCAGAAGTGTTGTATGTAGTTATCTCAGAATTATATTCAAACTTCTTTGTTTACTTTTAATAATATCATTCATTAACTTGATACCGGAAATGTTCTGTATAAATTTAGGCATGAAGGTCGGTTGTAAGAGAGTGAATAGAATTTGTTTTTTGTTTTTTTTGTAAGTAAGAAAAATTAGACTAGTTTCAAGTTAATCAAGATTTGTACGTACACGTGTTTTTATTTTTATTTTTTGTTGGAAAACAAAAACAGTTCACCCCAAACCATCAATTGATGAATAATAATAACTACCTTTGGGTGTTCGTCACGTTTGAAACTAATCCTACTTTTTTAGATTAAGGAACGTCTTGCATGTAATGAACGGCAATGTACGATATACTGTGTATATGTAAATATACATATCTTCATAAAAATCGTTTCTCATTCTGTCACAGCTTCTGTAACGCGTAATTTAAGATGGCAATAGTTCCGCTATGCAATTAGTTTAGGTTAGGTTTAAACTTAAGCTTAATTATTTTTTTTTAGAGAAAATGTTCTCTAAACTAATCTCAACTTTACTAACTTAAACAGTTCTATACAAGATGTCATATCATACTTTGCTAAAAGATGCGAGGCATTGTATAGAATGCCTGGATTTTATACATTGCCGGTGACACACGCAATAATTATTTTGCAAGTGTTTTTAGCATAATTTAAACAATGGCTATATGCAAGATCCGTGTTTATAAACAGTATATTATTTTAAAATATGAATTGAAACAATGCACGTATTATTAGTTTAAACAATGACTAAGGTGAGGTGTTTACAATTATATCACGTGCAAACCAACAATGCTATACTTTTTTCAACAATTACCATGTTGCACATGTTACTAGTTTCAACAATGATTACGTGTTGCGATTTATAACACGTGTGAATGAATGTAAACTATCACACGTATTAGCAAATTTTGATAATTATTGAAAATTTTAAACAGAAATGGTATGTGTGTCTCAGGAAGTATCTCCGAACACCGAGCCTTAGCGTCATGAAATTTGCACAGATTATTCTGTCTGAAATTTCTAGGTCAACGCGCTTATTATCAGATCTCTATGTCGTGTCAAACCCGAGATATTGACACTTGAAATTTGACATTTCTTCAAAAAGTGGTTGAAGACTGGAAAAGTGGACAAGATCTGGCGTCATGAAATTTGCACAGCTCATTTTGTCTGGAATTTCTAGGTCACCGCGCCTATTTTCAGCTCTCTGCCTTGTCAGACCCGCGATAATAACACTTCAAGTTTCTGACATTTTTTTTACCGATTGGTTATGTCGGTCCTTGAAGTTATAGTAATTAATTTATAACAGATAAGCCTACGTCACGATGGTTTCAATCTATTATTACAAACACCCTGCAATGATTCTGCTACTGTTTCAACAATATCAGGTTTTCACGGTTTCAAAACAACAATCCAAATCCCAGGCGAAGCCAGGGTATATATAAACCCGGTCAGTAGATAATACATCATCGTGTATCTTCAGCATCACTAAAGTTGTTGAGATCGTTCATAATAGTTATCAGAAGGCATATAAAAGGAAAGGTTTGTATCCTCAGTATCACTAAATTTGATGAGATTGTTCATATTAGTAACCATATAAAAGGTTTAAAAACGTTTATTCCGTTTGTGATGCATTTTTCATACAAAGAAATGTCAATTTTTTTATTTCTTAAGAGTGCGACTTTTTCCTTTATAGGCCATTTTTCATTTGACCGAAAAAACCACTTAACGTTACCAAACAAAAAGAAAATATTACTTTTCCACACATATTGATAAAAGAATAAAAATCCATCATCATCATCATCATTTAGAGCGAAACATTTTTCGGGGGCTATTAACACTTTTAATGTTCACTTTCTGTTTCCTAGATTGTCTTAAGAATCGTAGAAAGTGAATGCTTAATAATGACAGTAGAATATAGGCTAATTATTCCTAACATGAAACACTAATGTATTTTGTTTTTTCAAAATTCAATGCTTACACTTTCTATTTTGAGAAAATTCCTCGGTAATGTTTTTATTGTCAGCGATGGTGTTTTTATTGTTCACTTATTAGGGTGTAAAAAGTCGTTGTAAAGGTTACGTCCTATAATAACGGATGGGTGGTACCGTTGATATTATGTAAATAAGGATCTACGTTTGAATTGTAAATCATGTTATTACGATCATCAATTGATGTTATCGGTGGTATATTTCAATCTTGACAAATTGCTTGATGATATGAATCACCCTTTATAGTAGAGAGAGAGAGAGCTATCTATCGCAAAGCTTGTGTAGAGTTCAAGTCATTCATAAAATCGATGATTTATTTTTGCTATCGTATAGATGAACTCCTTAAAAAATATAATATATTATTTTTTCATGAAATACCTATTTTAGTCAAAGTACAAAAACCGTTAAAGTGCGAAATATCTCAATTATTTAATGTATATTTAATGTATCATTTAGTGATAATAATAATAGTGTGAAGTTTCTTTTCGTCATAGGTTTCGTTTATAATGGAAAGTAATTTTGTTTTTCACACTTTAACTAGGGATTTCATGAAATTATTAATATTTTTAGTATGAATATATTTTTGTTATTCAGAATTCATAATTTTTAATACATTTTTTTTAATGTTAGGAATTATTTTAGGTAATCTGGTCTTTATGATTATAACACGATTATCCCTCGTTTTAACGCGGTTTTCCTTTATTAATTATACCTAAATTGTCAGTTTTGTATTCCTATAGTGTATATTACTGGCAATGTACAATGACAGTTGGTGTGCTTCTCAAAACCAAATATCTATCTACCTGGCAATGTATAGAATCTAGGCATTCCATAAAATGTCTAGCCTTGTTTGGCGAAGTATGAAACATTTTATACATTAATTTTAGGTTAATTAACAACATTTTTATTTAGGTCTAAATTTAAAGTCAATCCAAATTTTCAATTAATTTAGTATATAGGTTTGAAATAATAACATAAAACACATTTTTTGGAGTTCTTTATACAGTTGTTTGCGAAATATAATATTTT
The DNA here is from genome assembly GCA_034695005.1 of Cryptops parisi. Classification (NCBI taxonomy): domain Eukaryota; kingdom Metazoa; phylum Arthropoda; class Chilopoda; order Scolopendromorpha; family Cryptopidae; genus Cryptops; species Cryptops parisi. The sequence continues at coordinate 8,169 of JAQIWH010006001.1, forward strand.
CAAATGGCGTCCTCCTTCGCGTTGACATATACATATTTGTGTTCTTTGCATAATTGCTGTATGGTGTGGTTACAATTAGAAAGAGCATTTCTTATGTTAAATATTCTTTGAAACTGTCGTTTTCCAAGTAAACCGTAACAAATTTAATTTTTTCTTGAAGTGTATATTTTGACATTTACAAAACTCCCACTTTTGTACTTCACTTTGCAAAAAGAAAAAACAAAACAAGTTCACTCCAAAAAGATATATTCGGATTTAAAATCGTGAAGGGACTTTTGCACCACCTTGTATATATAATTATTTCAATGATCTTTCTCGTTTCAACACGGTTATCCTCGTTTTAACGCGTTTTCTTTTATTTAAAAAAAAATATATTTTAATATAGTCAGTTTGGTATCATATGCCTTGCGCATGTCAGTTGGGTTATTCATAATTAACGGATTTTTCACGTGGTATAAAATGACAACATTTTCTAACTAACGTTCAGTTCACTGTTTAGTAACAAAAATTACCAACAATATATTATTTAAAAAAAAAAAAACAGTAAAAAAAAAAACTAAAAAAAAAAAAAAGATTGTGGATGTGTATCCTAATTAGGATGATTCGAATGCGAATTGGCAAAATCATTTGGGCCATTGGAGAAATGTTAAGATAAAAAATTACGTGCACTGGTTGTTAGAGAGATGATGTTTCTTCTTCTTATTCACTTGTCTACGTGCTGGAGCATTGAAAGGCAAGATCTACATTTCTTCACAAACAACACAATTTCTTCAAACGGCACACAAAGACGAAGAAAAAGGGTTAAGAAAAAAAAAAGCATAGCTAGAAACGATATTTTGAGAGGATGGTCTAAAATGGAAAAGAAATCAAATGCAGAGGAAGCAAACCAAAAAAATAAGAAAATGGGTCCAAAGGGTTTAAGGTTGAAAACAGAGTGAAAAAGAAATAGACGTCGTGATGTAACTGACAAAATAATGGTTGTGGCGTGATTATGGTAACTCGGGTTTCAAACGTGGGAAGCAAAAAATTGTGTATATTTTTTTCAAGACTTTTGAAAAAATTGTTCGAAGAGTAAATTCTAATACATTTATAGGTAAAATGTAATATAGTTGAAAAAATTTGAAAATATATACGAACTAACGAATTTTATATTAGCTTCACTTGTGAGTTATGAGTGAGCTGAGAATTGAACGTATACTGTCATCTACAGTTATTTATGAGAATATACTGTATAGTCTAATGTATGAAAATAACCTGGAACGAGAATCGCATAAGTTCTTAATCAAAAACCGCTTAAGTCCAATGTAAAAAAATTGCATAATAAATAAAAAATTGCAGAAATTTAAAAATGGAATTGCTGTACGGTAATCAAAACTCACATAAAAAAAATCAAATATTAAATTACTCAACAATTGCATAAATATCATTTCACATAAATCGAAATTTCCGTGAATCAAAATTGACATAAATCCAAACGTGCAAAAATGAAAAATGGAATTGCTCAAAACAAACACACATAAATTGACTATCGAAATTACTCATTTAATTCGCATAAATCGAAACATGCAGAAATCAAAAATAGTTTGTTTTTTTGCATCATGTACGTACATACAATATAGTTGTATATCACAGTGGGCTATATAAAGGGTATGCCTAACAAGCATTTACTTGTTCTTCATATATAGTACATACAGTACCATAATCTTATATATTTAACTTCACTTGGTTTTGCCACGCTTGGACTTCTTTGAGCTCGTATTTTGGTCGGTTCCCGACCACCTACAGAGCCGAATTTTTGAACATGGACATAGCCCGTGGGACATTTTATTTGATTAAATTTTGATGGATTCATGTCGTGTCATTTTGATGAAATTGACACGTGAAGTAGGGTTTTTGTTAAGGTTGTATCATAAAGAGTGTTTTCGAGTAAAATTTAGCACAGCTAAAGGTACAGATTAATTATTTATTGCCAAATTAATATTGATATAGATATGTACATGTATGTTTGGATTACTACACATAGTTCATCTGAGTAACCAAGTCGTTACCAGTGTTACACCACTCACTGATATAGCTACACATAGTTTATCCGGACAACCAATAATTGTTATGAATCCATTGGAATAAAACACTGAACACATATCAAAGAAAAATATCGTTTCACGTGTTTGTTTCAAATAATGTTTAAAAACTAATCAAATTTGGTTAAACCATGCGCGTTAAAAGATTGTCCACAAAACGAAGTTACTTTTTTATTCGCTTGTTAACGTTTATTCTAATTATTTTTTGACAAGGTTAGTGTTTTTGTTTTTTTTAGAAAAACTTGTTTTAAGGAAACTAATCTATATTTTTGCACACAAAATTTGAAAATCGGATCACGTCTGATATTGGAAATTATAATTCGAGCAGGTTTTGGTTTGTACTTTTTTTTTAAAATAAAACTTTTTTATATATTCTGCGCAGATCAATATAAATACAAGTTCAAATTTCATTTTTTTTTTGTGGATTTGATACGTTTCATTAACTTTTTGATTTCATGAAATTCATTTTAACGTTCGACTTTTCCTGTTCCAAAACATTATTTTCAGCTTTTAACGATGTAAACATGCAATAGATGTATACCCAAATAGTCACGAATGTAATTTGACTACATATACAGGGTGATTCTAAAATATCTAGTCAAATTTTAAGCACAGTGCTATGCATCAAAACAAAGCAAAAAAACCCATATGAACATGGGTCAAGAAATGCTTCCATTTCGAGATAACACAGAGTGAAGTCACGTAATTGCATGGGCCAATTAACTCGTAATCGCTGTAGGTATGCAAATGAGTATGCTGATCCGGACCCATGTTCATATAGACTTTTTGCTTTGTTTTGATGCGTATCATTTGTCGTAAAAATTTGACTACATCTTGTAGAAACACCCTGTATATGTGTATAGTGATAGTGTAAGTATATACACAAATATTATCAACACTTGTGAATGTATGTATGAAAGTATAAATGTATGTGTGAATATATGTATACATTCATCACTACATAGTACATATTTAGGTATAAATAATGTTACTATGCACATATACTGTATAAAAATCCATATGCATACATTTTATACGCATTTATGACTGCTTGTAGTAAAAGTAATATGAATATGTATAAAAAAACACATACATACATGAGAACATATATAAGTATATTCATATACACAGATATACCTATTTAATGTATGTGGTGTACAATTATACGTACAATCTGAGTATAGACATATATAAGTTCTTACAGGTAAAACTCACCAAACCTACATTTCTATACTGTATACATACAGTATGTTTATACAGTCCACTAGAATCATTTGTTTGTACTAAAAATGTACCACAACACGAAATTAATCTTTAATTCACTAAATCATATCATTTTTTCATATGAAACTATTATAAATAAATTGTTTAGATATTTAACTGATTACATCTATAATAAAAACAAGCTTAACTTCTTCGACGTTACGTATAGAAAACGTTTTGACGTTCCAACTCGAGCTAATTAAGGTTATTGGAACGACTGTGAAACAGAACATAGTTAAACGTCTCAGCCTTAAAAATGAAAAAAAAAAGAGCGAAAAATGTTGATAACGATGATGATGTGATACGAGAGTCGTGATACCTGTTTGACTACATCATTTACGGAGGACAAAATGAAGTACAACACATCTCACGACCCAACCCAATAGATATCGTTTTATCGTCAATTGATGGGTGTATACCACAGAATTAGCGAGTCCTTAGATGTCTTTTGCTTGAGGCTACAAAAGTCATTTTTGTGTGATAACTCTTTAGTAAGGTGTAATTGAAAGCAGATACGTCATGTATTGACCTAAAGTAATGCACGAGTCGTTTTTTTTAGAGCGTTTTATTTATTTATATACTAAATTTTTTATGGAATTTTTCGAAGTTAATTAGATATAATTTAAGGTTTCAATTTTTATTGGTGTAAGTAGAACAATGTTTTCGAAGTTTATGTTTCTTTTTATATTCATATCGACATGGAATGGGATGAAACGCGATGAGTTCGATTTTTTATAAAACTTAAATGTAATACCCGATACTCTACGAGTACTAGTTCACTGGATGTACAGTACTTAAAATTTGGTCACTTTCACGTGTAACAAATGATAGGAAAAACATCTTTTTTTTTAGTACAACATTTTAAGCTGGCTTGATAGTACTGTGCTTTTGTTTTCAAGTCAAATTTTAAAAGTACTTGAAACAAACACGTAGAAGATATTTTTGTTGATTTGTGTTAAGTGTTTATTCTAATGGATTCACAACAATGAATGATTGCTCAGATGAATTTTATCGATATATGTAATATACTAGTAAGTACCCCGTCAAAACGTTTTTGTACGGGAAAGTTGTTTGTTTTTTATTATGAAATTCATTATTTTTTATCTCATGTTGCTTCGCAACATTCGATTACGTGTAGCAGTATAATGAATCTTACAACATGACTCACTTTCTTTGCAAGGTCGCCTTGGGGCGGAGTTTCAAAAGACATTTAAGTATCATGTGATGCTTTGTCATATGACGATGCACTTGTTCAGCCAATGGCATGTGCAGATAACGAACCGATGATGAGACTTTTATGGTTTTATAATATAAGATGTATATATATTTGTTTATATGTTCATTTATTTATAACAATGCTTAATTTGGCTTAACGATACTTCAATCAAAATATGTGATTGCTAGCGTCAGCAACACTCTACGAGAATAAAACTGACCCTTCTCGTGATAATTACGCGACATTGACACGACATCGATTCATCAAAATTTAACAGAATAAATTGTCACGCAGGCTGTGTTTACGTTTAAAATTTCAGCTTTCTGGGATATCGGGAAGTGGATCAAAATAGACCTTAAAGATGCTGAAGCGCGCACACACAGACAACTGTCAAGCCGCGATAAATAAAAGGTTGTAATAGAGCTGATCGTTGTAAAAAAAGTATAAATTAATATTTTGAAATTTAGGCGATTTCAAGAAACACATACTAACGAATTTGAGATATAATTTCAATTTAAAAGATGTAGTTGTCTGAATACAGTAGGGTGAACTGACCAGTGAATGATCATTTAAGGTTTTACAACTCTAAAATTTAAAACTCTAAATAATGTAAATGAAACTCAATGTAAACTTTGGTATTTTCCGGTTATAGCCAGGTCCAGTCTGATGTTGTTATTTGCTTGTATTTAATTATGGGTTAATTGTGCATGTTAGGTTAGGAAAACAAAACAATATCATACGTTTAAAAAGTTTCTTTTTTTTTGCTAACCTAACCTGCACAATAACCCATAATTAAGTACAAGCAAATAGCAACGTCAGACTGGGCCTGCCTATAACCGGAAAATACTAAATAATTTTTT
>JAQIWH010006002.1:0-13587 GCA_034695005.1 Cryptops parisi
TATAAATAAGGCTGTAAAAGCCAGTCGGTGCCCTCGTTAAACCCCAAGTACCTACCTATAAATAAATAAATAAATAAATCGAAAATTGCAGAAATAAAAAATAGAATCACTCAAAACTCGCATCATTGAAATATCGAATCAACAATCGCATGAATTTAATTTCATAAAAATCGAAATTCGCATTAATCAAAATTAGCATAAATCTAAACGTGCAGAAATCATAAATGGAATTACTCAAAACACGTATAAATTGAACATCAAAATTACTAATAGAATTCATAAGTTTTAATCCGCATAAATGGAATTTTGCATATATCGAAGCATGCATCAAAAATTAATTTTTTTGCATTATATATGTAAAGTACATACATAATGTACTTTACATACAGATATACTGTATGTAAAATACATACAGTATATCTGTATATGACAGTAAGCTGTATTTTCAAAACTACCAAAACTAGGTTCTCCCGAGAACCATTTTTGATGTTCTAGGTTTAAGATTAGTTTACAACATATTCTCTAAACACAAAAACATTTAAATTCAAATTTAAGCCTCGATTTGAAGCTGACCTAAATTCTTGCTTCAAGTAACAATTCCAATGTTAATTTCATACTTTGTCAAACGAAGTTATGCTTTCTTTAGGACGCGTAGCATTTTATAGAATGTCTGGTAATATATGTAATGTATATTTATACATATGAATTATATATATTTAAAAATACGCTAATGTGAAGTAATTGAATGTTTGTTTGGCTTGATGTTGTTAGTAATAATTATTCCACGTAATGGACGTGATTCTGTAGTTACAGAATTACATATGTTTACTACTGTACATATGTTTTCCTAGTTTTGATACTTTGTACGGTACCCTGTAATAGATGGTTAGTTTCACTCAGTTGGTGTGTTAATAAAACAGTGGTTCCCAAAATCCAATAATCCGACAATCTGCAGTAATTCGACACCCGTTTTCTCTTATACGTCGGATTAGAAAGACACCACTGTAGTATTGAATGATGGTAAAATAAAGATCACGTATTCATGTTTGCATTCAGATCAATATGTGTTTAAATATTGTTTTTACACCATAGTCACGTTGTAAGACCTAGTTCTACCCGGATCTATGTGTATGACAACATTTTTCACTTTTTTTGAAATTCTTGTTTTTTATTACACAAAAGTCACGTAAACGATAACGTGTTTCTAGGTTGTTTTATGCAAAATATCAAACATTAAAAAAAATTTTTTTACAACATCATCACATGTAGAATAACACGTTTCTAGCGTGCTTGAATCAACCGTCACGTGCTAGGACATGTAAGTAACGTTTAAAAACATTCTGTCAGAAAAAAAAAGTGTCTACGTGATTAACGTATATAAACGTTTACGACACAGAGAAGCTACAAAAATATAAGATATATATATTTTTTACGATAATCTGTCTACCACATTCGAATGCATAAACCGTCATGATCAATGGCACTTCCGAAGTCCATAGCTGGTAATAAAAATTTTCTTTTTAAACATTCATTCTTTTAGTTGAATAAAAAATAAAGGCCAAAAAAAAAACAACATAAAATGGACGACCTTACAAATTTTCCAAAAGATCTATAAAAAAAAATTTCTCTATAAAGAAAATATGAATGTTTCATATCATGAGGAACCAAAATGGCTAAGCAATAAAGGGAACGGTCCATCAAAGGACCATTCGAGTAATCTAGTTGGTGTGTTCTGCCCCATATGAAGTACCATAAATTTTTTTTTGGAGGGAGGGGGTGGGGGTAAAAAGTAAAGACCTTGTGGCCAATGTTTATGAAGCGGAAAGGTCGTAAGGCCCTTTCCTCAGACACAAGATGGCAACCACGATTGGAGATGAGCAATGGGTGGCCGAGCCAGTTGCCAAATAAAATCGGTGTAATTGATGACAAAAAAATCCAGACCAAACCAAACGAACAAGCCTTTCTTCGCACTCATCAGATGGCAGTGGTGCGGAATACCAAATGTCTTTCTTCTTTAAGGTTTTAACGAATAAAAAGTGAATTTTTTTGTGTGTGTGAAGTAATATGAATGACATGAAGAAAAAAAATAGAAGGTTAATGAAGTTGAAATCAAATATATGATTCGTTTAACTGGCACAGTTTCAGATTAGAGGCTTTCGGAACGTGTTCGGAATCAACGAATTTCAAGTTTGGAGCTTTTCAAGTTCACATTTGTCTGAGTACAATGTGAATTCTAATGAAAAGTACGTTCGAGTCAAAAAATAAAAGTAAAGGATTTTTTCTTTGTTTTATGTCATAAACATTTGTATGTATTTAAGATGTACGTGAGATAAATTGCTACTTAATTTGATTTTACTTTGACTGAAATTCAAAGTATGAAAATTAATTTTTATATTTATTAATATAATGGGTTAGCATACAACCAGTCAACGAGATTACAAAAAACTGCAAGCAATTTCTAAGTGCTCATTAAGCGCAAAACTATTGGATGTCAGGAAATAGAAATTTTCTGATTGGCTGGTCTAAACCCGGATGACGCTGTAAGCCTCGCTGTTGGTAAATACAGAACTTCACACTCAATTTTGAACAAACACTTAACAGTGTTGTTAATGAATCAAAATATAAATATAAAACAATATTTAATATTTAATGTGCTACTATAGACTTTTTCTTATTTTTCTGTTATTCTATCAAAAATAATTTCATTATACACAAATTTAATATTCATATTTTAACGAGAAGAGAAAACTCATTTTTTAAAATTAAAAGCTCAAATAAAATCTGCGATTGACTACTGAAACCTGAAACTTACTGTTTCTGGCTCTATCTTCGTGCACATCCACTGGAGTTTTTATCTAATCTTGTTTCCTACTGAAAAGCACACTCTAAAATCACGTTTATATGCAAAAGTCTATGGTCAAATAAATTAAACAAACCTGTTTCCTGAAAAATTGTGTTTTTCGATTTAAGACGTTTTGGAAATAAGCTCTTCAATTTTTGTCATACACAACTTGTCCCTAGTATATGAAGAGGAAATTTGTGACACGTTAATATGTTAACTCCTAATATGTTAACGAGCATCTGAGTGGATACCACTCATCGTATAATAGCAAAAATGCATATACGGAACTCGCATAACTCGAAAACTCCTTATGATTTGTTTTCGATGTGAATGTCCCGATTAACTATCTCACCTTAGAAAACTCGCATTGATCGAAAACCCCGTATTTGTTTTCAATGTAATGTCAATGCAATTTCATGTGCCAACTTTCTCACACACAACAGTAAGTCAAATTTGAACTGTGTGAATTATATACATCGGTGTTCAACGTTAACGTTAAGTTAATTTATTCATTCAATATCAGTCAATGTTACCTAGGTGAGTACCAGCTGTTGCGATAACAATTATTTAAACTTTAGGTCAATTCGGCTGACGATTAGTTAAAACTAACAGGAAATTTAAACTGCCATTCTGTACTTAATCACGATACATTATTAATCAGTTAAACGTTATTAACGATGATTTTCTTTTTTCACCATTAAGAATTCCTAACGCTATTGAATTTTCATTATTACCGATAGAATTTTGTTATGTAAATTTTTTTTTATATACAGGGTGAATCACGTCACTGTAATAATAAAGTCTACAAACATTGTAAAAATGCGCTGTGTTATACAGAAAGGCCTTAAAAAGCTGCAGCAAATTATTGTGTTATGCGAAAAAGCCTTAAAAAGCTGCAGCACTGTGCTGTGTTCCGCTGACAAAGTTGTAGGTATGTGCTGTGCTATACAGGGTGCTTTATTTATTGTGACAATTGTCTGACACGTTTGTTTATCCTATTCTTTGTTTTCATGATATTTGAACGTGTCACTATAATTGAACCACCCTGTATAGAGTACAGTATAATATAATATAAAAAAGAACGTTTAAGACGTTTTCCACTTAAAACGTTTTTGTTTAAGAAATATTGTATCCGTCTCAAAAAGTATATCCTTGTTTAAGACATTTTCTACTTAAAACGCTTTTCACTTTTTAACTTAAGTCGTTTCCCATTTAAGATGTTTCCGACTTAAGATGTTTGTAACATTCACATTTTATGGTTCTTCATAAAAATGTCTTCAATGGGTTCCACAGTAACTTATCTCGAAAAACAAGCTAAAAAAAAAAATCAAGTAGTGGTTTTCAGTTGAAAATATTTCACCCTGTATACAAGCCAACCAGTTTTTCCTGATCTGAACATCGTTTAAAATCAACTGAGGTTTATTTTTTCATCCCACACAAAAAAAAATCCTGGCACGTTAAGCATGTGAGGTATGTGATAAATTACACTCAGCACGAGAACGTGCTCCTTTTTTATACTACAAGAACGATAACAACTGCGACCACCAACTTAATATTAAAATTGTGTTTATATAAAAAAAAGACCCCCCCCCCCCAAAAAAAAAAAAACCAACATGATTTTATGATTTTTTTGTTGGGCGACTGCACACGAAACGAATAGGTTAAGACTTGAGCAGTTGTTGAAATTCCCAACCCAGTGAATTACTTTTGACGCTTGGAATCATCATTATGAATGGTCCGTTTTACCGAGCGATGCATCATCCTGACAAGTATTATGTTCTGGGTTGGTGGGCAAAAGCATTCTCCATCAAATGAGAAATCGATGAAGGCGCCAACACTCGTCACGTGCTTCACGTAACACGAGATCACTCGAGTTTTACATTCTCGTTGTTCCCAACTTTTCCCTACTACGACAACACATGTCGAGCTAATTGAAGAGGAGGCGTGCTTGCCAAAGTGTTAGCAACTCCAAAAAACTCCACTTCGATACCGCATACACACACTTGACTTTGAAAACCAACCAGGAACCTCTTTAAAATGTCTAATAGACCGATCGTGTAAAAAGCTAGTCCTATTTAAAATTTTTAATGTTAACTACGGTGAAACTCTTCCCCATGATCTAGTCACTCACATTATAAATCCTATTGATTACAAAATGACATCTAATTTAGGCAAATATAACTCTTCAAACGTTCAGAATGCAAACATGCAAAAGTAGCACAAGGAGCAAAAGTGCAAACGAAGCGAGAAAAGTTATGAAGTTTTTAATTCACTTTTTTTCAATATCATTTTATGCTTGATCTTTATCTTTATGTGATATTGGAACTTTAGTCTGAGCTTTAATATTTTACTTAACTGCAAAACTTGCCAGGAATTAATGGCGCAAAATTGCCTTAACAGTTTGTTTTCTCTATAACTTTAGAAGGAAATGTAATAAATGAACTATTTAAACGTTGAAAGAAAGTATGATTGTAGAAACGATTTTCAATCATATGTGAAAAGTAATATTGTTCGCAAAAATCGGCACTTTTCACGAAGTTTTTCATTTAATTTCCCAGAAATTCCAAGCTATAATGCAGCTGAATCATGTCAGGATGATCTCTATAGTTTGACAGGTTATTGGCATGCATTTTATCATTGAGGCAGCCAAAAAAAAAAGCCTGGGACAGAAAAAAAGCTTCCAAGAATCATATTTTGTTTTACCGTTCAGATAATTCATTTATTACATTTAGTTCCAAAGTTACAGAGAAAATAAATGGTTAAGGTAGTTTTGCGCCACCCTATATAAAAAAGGATACCTGTATCAATATTACAAGAAAAATCTGTAATGTTGATATCAAAACATTACAGTTGATACCTGTATCAACATTACAAAGATTAAAATATAGTAGACCCTCGGACTTCGAACGATTTGATATTCGAACAACTTAAAACTCAAACAACAATTCGAGGAAAATCTGGGTTTGAAACTCGAAAGATCAACAAAGAATCAGGTGGTAAAAAAGTGGCACCCCAGTATCGTATTTGTGAATAAGAGTATCGACTTGTTTAATTACAATGTAATGCAACATTTCATATTTTTTTTAAAAATAAACAAAAACAAATGACATTAGACAAAATAAAAGAATAATAACTCAACCGTAATAACCCTCTTATCTTACTAATTTTGATTGATTCTTATACAATATTTTAATCTATCTCTTTAAATAAAACCCGAAAGTGACTTTGTTTCCGATTGCTTATTGGTTCTCAGCACCACCCGACGTCATTCGTGCGCGCGAAATTTGAATCACCTACTTAGGAAGTTGTGGACACCCACCCAAGAAACAAAAGAAACAGGTTTTTCAGATTACCAACACACAAAGAAAACAACTTTTTCTGCTTGGGTTAACGATAACTATTCGAAAATGCTAAGCACCCGTCATTTGACGGGCTATTTACTAGTTATAAATACGCAAACATTGAAATTAAATAAACAGTACTTGTTTTAATACGCTTTATATTAACTTCACTTATGAGTTTGTTAGTTTATGAGTGAGCTGAAAATTGAATGTATACTGGCATCTACAGCCCTTTATGATAATATACTGAATAGTTCAATGTACCAAAAAAATGCATAAACTGAGAACTGCACAGATTGAAAACTGCATAAGTACAATGTAACAAAAATCGCAAAAATCAAATCAAAAATTGCAGAAATCGAATAAAAAATTGCAGAAATCGAAAATGAAATTACTCAAAACTCGCATAAATCGAACATCCAATTTCTCCAAGTTTGCATAAAGCTAAATCCTATACAAAACTATATTAAGTGTATTCTTAAAAAAAATTTTTAATGTATTTTTTATCATTATTTACCAATATTATCTTTTGAAATAAGCACTTAAAAATGTTTTATATTTGGTACATTTTGGGGGTCCGGAATGGATTAATTCAATTTACATTATTTCTTATGAGAAAATTTAACTCGTAAGTCGAACAACTTGAAATTCAAACCATCTGGAACGGATTGTGTTCCAATTCAAAGGGATAGTTTCAAGTCACTGTAGATACTTTAAAGTTAAAATTTCCAACTAATAAAAAGAATAAACAAATAACTTGATGGTTCGTTTTTTTTTACCTCAATAATCTGGAAGGAATTGCTCATCATAGCGATGAGCATGTTGATCAGCACGATGATGGAGCCCACGTGATAAGCCAAGTATAAACCTTGGCCCACGGTCTCCACAAAGGCATGGTCCTCCACCAGGTCCGTGCTCTTGGTGCTCGTGATGCCGAACAATGACCAGAAAAGAGTGGCGTAGGTGGCATCGAGCCTAAGACACAACATGGATTCCGCATTTCATTCCAAAAATCAGATACATTCCAAATCGCGTATTCTCACGTTCAAGTCGCGTAATCGCGTCTTCAACTTCTAAAAACTTTTAAAAGAGAAACTAAGATGCTAACTTACGTCATAAAGGCGTCGGGGTTGTGCTGGCACTCGACTGTGACGTCATCGCCAACGGTCTTGGGACGGCAGTATTCCCCGGTGTCGTAATACCAGTACAACTGATTGAGTCCACACGCGAATGACGTCAGAACTAGGAAAAAGATGAACAAAAACTTGGCGATATCGATAATCATGCAACCCAAGGAGATCTGCAGGGGGCCGAGGTGAGGATTGGTCTGGAAAAAAAAACACAAAAAATATACAAAATGTTAAGAGATTTGGTTATCAATCATAAATTATACAGGATTTTAGTATTATTATAACCTTACAATAATAGCCTAATGCAGTTTGTAGTGCAACTGGTTCTCGATTTATGCGATGGTTACATTCCACACAAACCTCTCATTTATCGATATTCGCATACTTCACAATTCCCATGAAGTGATAAAAAATTCAGCATTCAGTCACTTGTACACCATCACACAGACACAATATCGTATAGTAGCAAAACTTATTTTGCATATAACACGAGCATCTTAGAAGATTTCTCTTTACGAAGAAAAAATTTTCTTAAAGAATTTCTATTATCGATTCTTCATATTATCGGAATCGCATATGAACAATTCGCATAAATCAAGCACTTTCTATATTAATAAGTTAATCCAATTACAAATCGGTCTGAATAATTTAAAACAACTACAAAGCATGGGTGGCTAAATAGTCAAGAAATTTCAATTTTTCGCTTAATTATACAGAGTGATCCAAAAGTTATGCAAAAGTATATCTCTATCTCATACAGGGTGATTCAGAATAATACGTCATAAAAATTGCGTCATTTTGTTGTATCTCGTAAGTAGTTCGTTGTGTCTCGTCTCGGAAGTATTTCTGGACTCTAACTTATTATTAAAAAAATATTTCATTACTTGCTCTCTATCACCTCTGAAAGTAAGGAACTGCAACACCCTGCATATTGACATCTAAACATGTCTTCTTAAACCTACTTTTTTATCCTTTTTCACAAAACCATGGTACTGTAAGTGAAGTCACAGTGGAGAACTAAACTAGTAGGCGAGATGAAACATTCGATATATGCACTACTACTGTATTATCACTTCGATCAAAAGCATCCATGGAGTCTATCAAACCGTTATCAATCCTCTCGCTGATTGGCCAGCCAGAAGAAGTGCTACTACCATTCGAAACGACTACAGTTACCAGCTTAACGTGGGGTTTTAGACACGATCAATAGGCATTTTGTAAGGCTATAAAAGATAGAGGGGTGGGAGATAAGTGAGAGAAAAAATAAACACCTACTTGGAAAAGGTAGATGATGCGTGCGAAACTGAACACGTTGGCCACGGCGAACACACCCTCAGCGATGATAGTGGGGTCGTTTTTCGGCCAATTGGCACGCTCTAACTCCCGAGGCCCATAGCGACTGCTCTGGATCTGCGCATAGGCGACGAACCGCAGCGAGAACGTCGTCAAGTAAAGCGACAACATGATGAAGTCTAGCCAATTCCACCATTGGCGGACATACGCCTTCAGACCTTCTTCCCAGAGCTGTTTGCATTCCGCCCACACCATTCCTGTCAACACACGTGCGAAACGCAAAAGATATAATAACCATCGGTCATTCTCCTTTTGTGTGGCTTTACAACTAAATCTCTTACGACGAAACTTCTATTACGTTTCGAGAATGACTTTTCCTTAGTATACTATGACTACTACTACTACAACAACAACAACAGAGGCAACGAGTTATCGCGAAATCTTGTGGGTTTTTTTTTGTCAGTCGCAGGTGCGAAAATGAAGAGATCCCACGACAACGAAGACGACAAAGGACGACGGCGAACACATTCTGCAACCAATAGCCGAGCGTTTCCAAAAATGCCCTCAACAGAGTAGGTTTTTCTTGTGGAAAAAGAAAATTACTGCTTTTTCCAAGAATAAACCGTGAATGCTTCCAAGAAAACTTGAATGCTTCCAAGCAACGTGAATCCATTTCAGAGATTACGTCTCTTTCTTTTTATGATACCACTCTGAGAAGAGTATATACAGTAGTAGACTCTCGATAATTGGCTCAATTCTCGGGATCCGAAGATTCTGCCAATTTTGCCAAATTGGCAGATTATTCAGCGAACATTAACATTTTAATGAAAAAATTCATGCCTATTTAAGATTATTTTGAAAAAAAAAGAAAAGACATTTAGGGTGCGAAAATGCACAAAAACACAGTAGACTATACGTATGTACGGATTACAATTTTCTTAAACAGTAATACAGATTATACCGGGTGGGTCAAAAAAAAAAAACTCGCCGATTTTCAAATAACTATTTTTCGTAAACTAATTAAGCTAAGCAAAATATAAAACTACAACATGAAAGCTCAATTAAATATCTTTTTAATGTTATATAATTCTATGCAATGAATCGCATAGTTCGGTCGCAATGGCCGCACGAAAATAAAACAGTATCCTTAAAAAAAATTGCAAAATTAAGTGCTCGTGCCTAAAATTAAGTGCCTGTGTCGTCTTTTTGTCTAAAGTGAGCTTTCACGATGCGTGGTTGCAACATTAGGTTTTTCCGGATTCGGTCTGTAAATATGCATCAGTAAAGCCGGATGATATTTGTATCAAAAACTTGACCTGCATAAGCCTATAAACTCAATCACTGTAGCAATGCAATTGCATTTCCGGACCAATGTTTATATGAACGTTTCCCTTTGTTTTGGTGCGTAGCATCTGTGGTTAAAATTTGACTAGACTTTAAGGAACACCCTATATATTAAATTAGAAAACTACCATCCACTTATTGTCATTGCTTATCGAAAAATGAAGGTTTTCAAACATAAGTTTCAAAGTTTATCGTCTTTAAATATAAAATAAACACAGACAAGCAATCGACTTCTAGTCGATTGACGTTGCACCAGTCCAATGACGCATTACAAATACATATAACAATATACTAAATCAATATACATTTACTATATCAATTTCAGTATGTTTTACAGTTTCTTTTCCGTGAAAACAGCTTTGCCACACCCTGCTATTAGTTACATAAAATGATCATGCTAATTTCCCTTTAGGATTGATTACCCATCGCAACTCATCACGATTTCCTTGCGATGAGTTTGACCACCTGTTGCAATAAATTAAGTACTTAAATGATAAGGGGCCAACATTAACCATACTTTCAAGTCCTTGCCAACTACTAAATTACATATTTTATTTATTTATTTATTATATTACGCCTCTTAGAGGAAAAGTTCTATACAACCCATTGTTCAAAATGGTTCAAAATGGTTGAGCAAAATGTTGAGCAAATTTGTGCTCGTTTGCTGCCTGCCTTATGATTAACCATTCGTGAGAAATAAATTCCAGTATAGTAATATTGCCTTATACAAAATACAAATCAATAAATTTGTTAAGTCAAGGAATCTCACAAGACTATTACGTTTATTACCAGATAGTACTGTACTATACCATCTATAAGTGGAATTATTATGTTATGAATAAAGTAACACAATCCAGGAAAGTAAACATATAAATTAACGCTGGCGGGAAATTCAAATCGATTTGCAAGCAGTCCCAATTTAAGGACGAGTTCCTTCTCTTAAGTCTTTCATTAGGCCGAATTTGTCCGTAAGTTGGAACAGTTCGGTTACGTTCGTATGTAACGTCAGTTAGTCAAATGTCTTTGGTATGATACAGTAGTAGTATTTAATGTACGTTTCTCTGCGTAAAAATATAACCATAAATATCTTAAAACCATTTTTTCAAACTAACCTAATTTTACCAAAATTACTTTTTTCCATAATGGAAACAACTCCGAATGTGTCCCAATCATTTATTTAAAAATAAATTTACAAATAAGAACAACCCTACAGTATATATATTTGGACTCACCTATCACCCAGAAAAAGATGAGGCATTCAACGAAGGAAGGGGGTGGTCCACGAATATTTTGGCGTGTGCGCTCGCTCCCTTCAGTGCGGGTGGAAGCTAACACAAGGAGCACTAGAAACAGGCCGAATGACGTGCTGTAATAACAAAACAATCAAACCAAACAGATATTAAAAACAATATACTCTTCAAACAAAAAATAAACACAAACACCAACCATAAAATCTAACACAAACGCTAAAAAAAAAAATCCAAATTTTTTACCCCCACCCCCTTCCCCTAATGTAAATACAAATCCTACAACGACTCTCACGAGTAATGTTAAACCGATCCCATCAACAAGTTAAACCTCCCAAAAAACGTTAAATAACGCTATAAAAATTATTCAATATGAAAAAAAATCTACAATATAATTAGGCACTCCATAATATTTTATTATCTCTTAATCTCATATTAAATCCAACAAAAAAAAGTATCTCCTAAAAAAAACACATACGGAAAAAAAAAGGATTTTAAGTTGAGTGCAATTGGTCGACAGGCTTGGCGCGAGAGGAGGTTTTGCAAAGAAAGTCCATTACTCGGCGTATGTTTCCCCAAACGCATATAGAGGATAAACTGCAAGAGGCTGCATTTTCAGTACCTGTGATAGAGGAACTTCATAAAAGGACTTCGGAGCAGTTGCCCAAGGCGTGTACGGGGAAAGAGCAAATAATAAGTAGCTATCAGGGGCATGCAGAGGATCAGTCCGACGCACAGCAAGATCTTGACGATCCCGTTGCGCCTTCGCCAGACGGGCAGACCCTCGTACCAGATGGATGTGAGCAGCTGCTGGCAGTTAGGATGCGCCACGAACTGTCACCAATAATAAACAAAATCAATAAACAGCAACAATTACACGTAGCTTCATCGTCGTCATTAGTCGTATCAACCATCTTGATGAGAAAATTAAAACTAATTAAGGAGTCTTTTGTTTTTTTCTTCATCTTTTCTTCTCAATATTTGTGTGAAACGCCATTTTCTTTTTTTTAGGGGGTTTGAAGTTGATTATTTAAACAGGTGTTGGGAGCTTATTATTTAAACAGGTGTTGTTAATTATAAATGAAAGACATTTAACGACTCGTTGAATTATTATTTTTTTTTGTATGGCTCATCACTCTGAGATGTCATTAGTTCACGAAATGATTTTGTTTTGTTTAATGAGAGAAAATATTAAGACATTAATGAGCAAATTTTGATTGGTTTTCTCGACCAGAATGCTATAAATGGCTCTCGATGTGGCTTTCAATATTGAACCACATTGAAAGAACTTGTTTCCAAAACGTCTTAAGTCCATGAAATAAAAATTTTCAGGAAATGAATTTCTTTATTCATGTAGACTTTGCATATAAACGTGGTTTTTGAGAGTAGCTTTCAGTAAGAAATGATAAATCTTGAGTCTTGAAAATAACATATTGGAATCGGCGATGCACAGATAGTTTTCAGAGCCTCTTAACTCAAAATTGATCAAAAATGAAGATAAGAAGTTTTTGATAAAGATTGTTTTTGATTTATTATTTATTTTACGGACACATAATATTATGTCTGAAACAAAATATAATTAAAATAAAACATGTTAAATGGTCAATTAACCTGTTTCTGTTCGTATTTCAGGGCGAGTTTTAGCCTAGCCAGCGTTAAGCGTTCATCAACCACTGGAGCATGGATTTCTTCTTCCGAATCGGAATCGCTTGTTTTGTTGAGCACTGCGATTACCTATTTAACGTAAAACAATACAAAAAAAAATTAAATCAAAAAATAAAATAACCTGTAGTATCTACATCTACAGTATCTACATTATTATATTCAAAATCCATATTCAATTGAAAAAAAAAGATCTAACAGTGACTTAAATGCATCACGATAGTAAACTTTCATAGCTTAAAATGCCAATTTGATTTTTGTGTGAGGTATCATAAAGTGTGAAGAAGTATTCTATAAAATTAGATTCGACACTATCAATGCAACTAAATGTAAATTTTGCAAAAAATTAAAAAAAAATACAAATACAAAATAAAAGAAATAAAAATAAAACCAACCTCTTCGGTGCTGCGACATTGGTCCAATAAATCACAGGAGTATTTTTTGCACTGTTCGCTGAGTTCCATATAGGTGTCCTTGAATTCATTTTCCACTAAAGCCAGTCGCTCCAGTTCCCATGAGAGCTTCAAAATATTTTATTATTATTATCTCTAACAATATAATTTGCTTGGTCTGTATGTTTGTTCGTACGTTTGTATGTCTGTCACACCAAAATCAGAAATTTTTTCAAGTGCAGATGTAGGTGCAGCTACAAAACGTCACAGCTTGTACGTAATATATATGTATATGTATGTATGTATGTATGTATGTATGTATGTATGTATGTATGC
>JAQIWH010006003.1:0-13587 GCA_034695005.1 Cryptops parisi
ATATCCTACGGTTATTGGCTACTTTCATGAAAAAAACGTCAGGCAAATAACGTTCCAAAATAAAAACTAGTTTCTCTAGGACATAACATATTAAAAAACTATACAATGGAAATCCAATACCAACAGACAGTAGACTGTTTTTTTGTGACTGTAACCAACTGTAACCAATAACTTTACAGTTGCATTATTTTCAAAACAAATACAGAATTTAAATATTGTAAATGAAATAGCTTCAATCTGATTCATTAATTTTTAAAAGGGTACAACCATAGACTAAGAAAATCTTCTTGTTATGGCATAACTTTGATTTGACTCGCCCATTACCTTATGGACCAAGTACAAACCAAAACAATAATTCATGTGTCTGGTAGAGGCTATAGCATGATTTCTGAATACATAGGAATACAGTAGAGTCTCTCTAATCCGACGTATATCGGACCAGCGCGTGTCGGATCACTGAGATTGTCGAATTACTGCATTTTGAGAACAAATCACTGTTTATTAATACACCAACTTAGTAAAACTAACCACACAATACAAAGTACTGTACAAAGTATCAAAACAAGAAAAATACTTATGTACAGCAGTTAGTTATTAAGTTCATCATTGTATTGTACACAAAATTCGTCAATTTTGTTTGTTTTATTTGCGTTTAAATACAGTTTCATGTACCAACCTGCTACCTGCTGAGTGTCGGATTACTGGACGTGTCGGACTGGAGAGGTGCCGGACTAGAGAGACTACTGTAATTAAATTTAGATTTCTGTACTTTAGGCGAACAAAGTTCCACCAAGAAATTATTTACAAAAAAATCACATAGTACACATTCTAAATGTTCCAAAAATGATGGTTTAGTTTTATATTGTGAATGTTTATACATCAATTTATGGGCTGCATAATCAACAACTGAATGTCAAATATTTTTATTCCTATTGTCAGTATCATAGAGTAGATGAATATCTGATCAGATCCGATTGTGTTGGCACTCTTGTGCATTTTAAAAGCATAGTAAAAACGTTTGTAAGATCTCAAAAAGAATTCATTGAAAATTTATTTTTCTATGCAAAAGAAAGAGTACTCGACCATGTTCACAAAATAGTTGGTATTATGTTGTTTTATTCGAGCTATGTTGTGGGTTATAATAGTGAGCAATATATTTTCATAATAATTAGTGGAATGAAGTTAAATACTATAAACAGTAATTAAATTTCATTAGTATATGCACAACTTTTATTAATACCGTTACTTCAAAGTCATCTGTACAGTGCAAAAAAGTGAAGTGCAATAATGATTTCATTGACATTTATGCATTTTGTCAACTTTCATGAAACTGTACAGTAGTTGCTTATTATCACTTCTTGAGAAAAGATATTAAGTACTTATAAAATTTTACATGACAATCTCAGAAAAAACAAAACAAATGTATTTGTTTAGATACCGGTACGTATAATAATAAAATTTAAGTTCATGATTATTTTATTTAGATACGTACGTATAATAAAATGTGGATTCTTTCGTGATTTGTTTTTAACGTCAAATTTGTTTTGGTCACTTTGAATACTACTTAATCATTATAAGAACAATGATGATGACAGTATTAAAAGTTGTGTAAAAAATTAATTTAGTAACATAAATAACTCAACAATATTTATGTTTTCTTTATTTTTACTTTTTGTTGTGGTGTAAAGTAGCTTCATAATACCTGATAAACTAGCGCTATTTGCTGAACGAAAACAGTGTCTCGTATTTTAAATACGATTATAATCATCTAAACAAAAATACAATTATCATAAAATAAAAAACAGACGAATCCAATTTCACACGTATTATCAGTTTAAGAACACCATTCAGAGAAAACTAAAATCAATAGAATTTTTTTCAAAATCGACTGACAAGGAAAACCTCAATGGCTTGGCTGGATCAGTTTGTTTGCCTAGAACAACAAGAGAAAAATTAACTTATCTCTGATTCATGTTGTATTTGAATTAATATTGCAAAATCCAATGACAAGAACTTAATTTCAAGTGTATAAAATTGGCAGTCATGAATAGTAGTATACAAAGAGATCTACTGTACATTAGAGGAGTAGAAGTTAAATCAAAAGTTGTCAATCAACCTTATAACTCAAACTCATAACTCCTTGAAGTCTTGTCAAACTGCCTCCACCCCCCAGTTTCCAGTTTTTAAAATCCAATTTTTTAGGGTCACACTTTGAATAAAACTAAAAACACTGCATATCTACAGTAAAATATTTTACCTTTAACAGCGTAAATGGCCACTTCCCATCCTGTATAGGTTCTACTCTGAATAGGAGCATTCTGATCCTCATCTGGCTCATTAGCTATGGCATTGCATGACGAAGATGGATTAGCAAGATTTCTAGGACATACCATGACACCAGCAGATGACATCTCTTCATATAGACCACATGTACATTCAGATTCATCTCCAGAGTCGTCTAGTTTTTCTTTCCAAATTATTGCTTGTATTCGCTTCCAATCGCCATTCACTTAAATTTCAATAAATGTTTTACAATACTCCATTTCAGTTTGACATGTTACTTTTCATTTCTTTTACATACCTTTCCTTCCATAAACCATAAAGAACTGATCTTTAGCCCCACAAGCATAAGAATCGGAAAGTAATTTTTGTTCATCATACATGCATGCGGGGCAGTTTTCCTTATCAATGGCAGTGTATTTCTTGTTGATTCCACTACCACAAATACATTCTTCACCATCATATAAGACCATGACAGATTTATCGCATATTATAGAGCACTCAGATGCAGAATAAGATATCGTTTCTTTAGGTTCCATCATCAAATCTTCTTTCCAAATGTAACATCCTTGCATGAACCAGTTACTTTCGTTGAAAGAAATAACCGTTTCTGTAAAGATTAGTTAGTCAGATAAAATTACATGGCATACTAAGTACCGGTATACAGTTAATGAACAGTTTTTCTTGTAATATTCGATAACTCAAAGTTCAAACTTATGCAAGTATTTACAGTATTTGTAAAACAAAGAGATTTTGAATGGAAATTATTAAGTTAAAATTGAATAAAAATAAAAGCAAGATTGCATTTATATTACATTCTATACAAATAAGTTGAATTTAATACCTAAAACATTATAATTTCAATAAATGTGTATAATCGATTTGTTATCAACCAGTGTATAATGGTAGTTTATATTGTAATTGATAAATACGGTGACCATATTTTACATAACGAAAACAATGAACAAACAAATGTTTTTTTAAAATTTGCTTCATACCGGTACATATAGTTTCGCTTTATGCGAATCTAGATGAAAGCGATCTTTAAGTAATTCGTTATTCGATTTTTGTGTAATTCCATTTTGGAATTATGCAAGTTTAGATTTATGTGGATTCGAATAATGCGGTTCTCGCTTTATGCGATTTTGGGTACATTTGACTACACAGTATAGTACCAGATGGTAGTAGGCCTATACGTTCATTTACCCCCTCCCCCCAGATCACTCACTCACTCACAAGTGAAGCTAATATAAAGCGTATAAAAAGAAATTTGGATCAGCTCATAGTAATCACGAGAAAATTAAGCATAAACAAGATTTTTTCACGAGGAAATAGAGAACAAGACAAAATAAATAAAAGACACCATTGTAAGATAAAGTACTGTCAAAAGGTATAATCATCGTATTTATAAATAATGTTTACGTTACGCTGTCGAATTTTGAGTTATACGAGTTTAAGCATCAGAAAATAGAAAGGAAATTCTATCGTACCAGCATACTTTTTTTCAATATATGCCATTGCACTGGTCCGAGGTACACCACAACGAAACGTATCAGAAAAATCGAAGTCGACGTTTTTTTTACACCAAGCGCATTGTCCCCATCCACTATCAGGGGTATTTCCAGGTTTAATTCCATTTGCACATATACAATCATTGGTTGTGAGAAGAAAAAAATTATATCCTTTGCATTTTTTTGGGCATTCCGAAGGAGCAACACCCTTCGATACAGAACCAACCAGCAAGTTCTTATCGCTCCAACCATAACAACCCAACTCCAGAAACCCACTTTCCTCTAAATTCAAAGCTGAAAAAAACAATGTTAATTTAATATCACTCAGGTTAATAAGAATGATAAATAAAAAAGATGAGTTAGAAGTAATCATACCTTGAACGGAGGATTTTTGTTGCATTTGAAGCAGCATTACCATGACAAAAATAAATTTCATTTTGGATATTTCTTAGAATAACCAAGATCTTCTTATAATGTAGCTTCACGTTATATCGTCAGATGATAAACTAACAATGCCCCCAACATGAACACTTGTCTATGTATGTAAATATGTTGCCCAGAGAAAAAAAATTGATTGGCAATCTCATTATATATTATAGATTTTAATAGCATGTTTTGATAATTAGTACCTTCAGCTGTGTCTTTTATGACAACAAACTTTATCACAAAGCTTAACGTTTATTAGAACCGTAGTTGTGAACCAAATCATTGTCAGAGATAATTTCTGGTACAATGCAGCATTTATTGATTAACGTTGACATAATTTATCCATGATGAAAGACAATGCCTACATTGTCTTCCAAGTGATCGAATGTTTTTAGTGTCACACTATATACGAGTGGAAACAATGGAATTATCCTCGGGTTCGGGTACGTTGTTAAATGTCATTTTTTTCAAGCTCATTAAAAATTTACATGGAATACAGATTATTTAGCTAGTGTATACGAAATTGAACGAATATGTAACTTTCAGGAAGAAGAACAGAGATTTAAATTGTAGTTGTAATTAAACATCTTAAAATGGGTTATGTCAACAGTCATTATCCTAAGAAATTTTTTGAAAATTCATCAAAAATGAATCTCAAGGCTACTGATATTTATCTACTACTTTTAACACAACTGTACTTCACCATTTTAAAAAATAACACCAATTCAGAGTTAACGTGAACCAAGTCCATGAGTCACTTTCGAGAAAACATTCAACAACTTTAACAACCTCTATTTATTTATTACCATTAACTTTCAATCGTTTTCACTATTTCCATAACAGAAGAATTGAAGGGCTCAGGGCAGTAAAACCGGTCAGCTCGACTTTTTTAAAATTTTACAGTATCGACAAAAAATGTTTTGAACAGTAAAATACGCAAAATATTTCAAATATTGTTTAGTTTTTGTTATAATAATATTTCAAATACATATTTAGATGTGTACAAATAACTTTGTTATAATACGAATATATTTTCGGCCAAAATGCTTTGCTGGTAAAATATTTATTTTCACAGTGAACAAATGTGAAATGGAGCTGTCTCCTGTTTGTTCTAAAATCAGTACACAACAAATAATAAAGAGCTGTTGTACAGTTGTGAAACTAACTTGAATTATACAACAGTGACCGTCAGCGCCATCTATGATAATATCTCGTTACGTAAGCATCAAATTGGTCCGTTTCTTGCACTAAACGACGCAGAATTTCGAAACAATTACAGTGGAACCCCCGCTATCCTTCCACCTATTTATTCGTCCAACTAAATTCAAATCGCTATTCGTACGTTACCTTGTAATTCGTACCAATTCTAAGTATCTTATCAAAGAAACAAAATGACAGAAATGAGGAAGAGAAATAACATCTGTTGGGTTCCCTGATGTTTGTATGGACCAAAGCCCTTCAATTGAAATTAGGCTTCACTGTTACACAGAAAAAAATTACTTTATATTGTAGTATGGAAGTGTTAGTACGAAGTAAAAAATGGACTTAGTTCACTTTAACTCTGAATCCTGCATTCCAGCATTAAAAATTAAAAAATTGTAATTTTTAATAGATTTATGGTATACAATATACATAATTCATCAATTTAGGTTTTGTTTGCTTAATATACACTACGGGATACTGTATTTGCTTTTCGTTGTGCTGTAACTATATAAAACCAATTAAACGTATGCGTATAATCAAGTATATCAATGATGTGAATAAACAAAGTGTACATTTACATCTACAATACAGAATACACGTACATAAAAATGTGTGCGTGTATTGTAGGTCTATCATGCAAACTAAGAAAAATAAGATTATCACAAATATATGAATAAAACATTCCAATTCCCAAAAATATGCACCTACAATAAAAAATTCAAAACAAATGAGAAATATTAATATTTGTATATTATAATTTTAAATTATTTTGTGAAGGAATGTTCTGACACAAACAATTTTGTAAACACTAATTTAGAGCACTGGTTATCGTAAGCTTGTCTGTGCATCTGTTATAGTTCATGATGTTTTCACTAGTCTTCATCAAGATGAAATTTACGTGAAAAGTGTAGTAGTCTGTATTTTTATAGTGATCAATTTAATCATTTTAATGCTTGGCAAAATGAAGAGTTGGACATCCAAATTTTTTATTTTATATTTTTTTTTCTATTGGTTCGTGAAATTCAAACGTCTAGAAACAATTGCTGTAGGTGTAGGGTATAATAGTTATATTTCAATTAACCACACATTGCGTGATTAAGGTTATCACTCATAGGAAGCTAAAATCAATAGCATTCTCTTCAAAATCGACTGCCAACGAAAACCTCAATGGCTTGTCTGGATCTAAGTCTTCATCTAGAAAATTAAAAAAAAAAATTGTTTGAACCTTGGTATAATTTAATTAATATCTCCAATTTTTTTATAAAACAGACAAAATTGTGATGTGACACAATAGCAGAGACAAGTGGAAGTGAAATTGTAGAATGCCAATGAGAGAATAGACACCTGTAAAATTTTCAATTAATTAAAAATATCATTGATGAGAATGCTCTATAATGTTTCTTAGAAGGAATATTCATACTGCACTTTATGTGTTACTATCTAAAACAATGTACCAATTCGATCTCCTAAACAGCCATCTAAATAATCCCAAAGTAATCTGCACATATTTTTTTATAGTTGTAGGTTGTTTGCTTTAAAAAACTAACATTAACCAAGTTTTCCAAACCAAACTTTGAAATTTAAACTACCGGTACCTTAAATTCCATCTCACTAAATAAAACCTAAAACTGACTTTGTTTTCGATTGCTGATTGGTTGATAAATTCAAAAGTTTAAATAATAAAGACAATGATGAATCAATTAATGAATGTTATTTTTTAATTAACATGAAATTCTCGCGAACTATTGACACTGGTTTGATTTAACACTAGAACGGTCGTAGCAGTAATTTTGACAGTTTTGAGTTTATAAAATGGGATAATTTCAAAACTAATTGAAATACACACTTTTTCCTTTGCGACTGTTTTTATTTTACGCTGTTCTAATGGTATACCAAATATGACATGATTTGCATTTGGCATTCCGGAGATCTAAACCGATATACCTAGAAGAGCTGTAATAGTCATTATAACTTTGTAGTGTATTTCTGCACGTATTCTCGCCCAATACTGCGGATTTCAACCAGTTTGAACTTGTTATATCTGTGAATATTGCATTGCAGGTTTCAACATGTTTAGAATTAAATGCACTATATAGGCTAGTTCTTGTTAGTATACGTTGTGCTTTGGCTTGAGCCACTGTGTAGTTCGAGTCAAAAGCTCGAAGCACATAGGCTCACACTAGGGCGTTCGCCCTAGTGAGAACTAGCCCAAAGTGATGCCTGTAGAAACGCTCATTTTGATATGTTATCTAGTGTGGTTATTGTATGTGCAGACGACTAGTTAGAAATCTAATCTAAATTGCCAAAATTCGTCAATATGTTCATGTGAAAACTAAAAAAATGACATGAGTATATATGTATTGGATTATTCTACACCTTTCGTGTGACGTGCAATGAAACAGAGTAATTTAAAGCATTAAAAAATCTACCAGTCAGAATGACTGCCTGTGGCTCTTATAAGTACTAAGTATTGTCCGGCCGTTTTAGTGTTAAATATTTGTTTATTCATTTTTCACACTCGTTTTCTATAACTTCAATTATTCTTGCTGCAGTGGCAAATTCTTTGTGCGATCTCAACCTAAACTCCGCACGCTTTGTGTCGATGGCAACTTTCTGATTCTCACTTAATGTCCCTTCAAACTTCACCTTTCTTAGTTTTCTTACAGATCAAAATATAACCAAATTAATCTTATTGTATCAAAATAAGGTGTTGTTGAATACTACTTTTGCCATTTTTTATGATTTGTTACATGCAACGTTATTCCGGGCAAGCTTTCAATTGTAGAATCTTAAAAAAAATAAATAAATAAACAATAACTTCCAAAAAAAATTCCAAACTTATTTTAACCTGCTTCAGTTAATGACCAGTTGATCTATCTCATTAATTGACATCTTCTGAGTAACACATTCCTTGTTTTGATATCTCCATGTTTACGTCTCGCGATTTACAAGGTAATTGAATTAGCTGAAATATTGCCTATAAATGTTGAGACAATTACTGTAATTGTAACCATTCAATCTCACGCTAGTTTTAAGAGTGTCCAAAAAACCTCACACAAACATACGGTACGGTATATTTGTCTGAATATTTTGTTTGGCTGAATTTTTGTTTGCAAAAAATAAATAAATAAATAAAATGATGAAATAACCATCGTTTCATAAGTTCATGTGGTCGTGAGATTGTCAAAATGATGCTTGGGAACGCAGTGACGTACTAATAATTATTTTATGTGTTTCCAGAAAAACCCCATTTTATATGGAAAAAAAAAAAGCTTTTATCTTTAGTATAGATGAATTTCACCTTTAACAGCATGAATAACTACTTCCCATCCAGTATATGTTCTGTCTTGAATAGGAATATTCCGATCATCATCTGGGGCATTGATTACAGCATTGCAAGACGAATTTGGATTCGCTAGATTTCTAGGGCATACCATCACACCAGCATATGGCATCTCTTTCTGTAGTCCACACGAACATTCAGAATTATCTCCTGCATCACTCATCATGTCTTTCCAAATCTTCGATGGCACTCGTTTCCAATCGCCATTCACTTAATATGAATAAAATATTTTTTTAAATAATTGATTTGAAGAGCTTCGGGTAATATAATGATAACATTGATAAGCCACATTTTTAAAATTGTTCAGGAGATCCGTTTTTCTGATGATAAACTCCATACTGAGCAACAAGGCGATCTCAACAAGGGTTATTCATAATTCCGTGACACATCACAAAAATTAACCACACCGTAACCACTCAACAGATCTTTTATTGTATTTACACTGAATAAAAAGGTATTCTTTCCAAGTTATTTTTAGATACTTCATAAATGTTCAGTATGTCCGCATTTGGCTGACGTGGTAGACATCTACACGAATTTAATTTTTGTACTTTCACGTGTAAGCGTGTCAGTTTTTCAGTGCTACGGACTCGGAGATATTTTTTAAGTCATCAACGTCACATTTTAAAATTTGATAATAAAAAATTCAATCACATTAATTTGCACATGTTTGGTCTTCTGTAATAACTCTATGAAGTGTATATCCGTAAAATTAAAAAAAATAAAATAAAATAAAAAGTAATTGAATTAACTCATTTAGTTTTTACTTTTTAGATTTAATTCAGTAAATTTGCGAAATTCTGCCTTATAACGGTAAACAACGGTAACTACACGTGTGAAAGTTTTTTTAAAAAAACTTGGAGAGTGTTTCTTTCATTCAGTATGAAACAATTATAGATCTGTTTAGTAGTTACAGAGTAATGAATTTTTGTAATGTGTCATGGAATTATGAATAACCCTGTATTATGATGCAATTTACTGGAAAATCCAGGAAGTGGTAAAAATGACAAGCTAGAAACGGTACTGAGGAACATATAAAAATGTCCATTTTTTGGAAAAAATGTGACTTTATCATTATATTGCTCGGAGTCCTTCATTTGTTTAATATGTTACGAGCATTTTGGCTTTTTTTAACGTACCTTTTCTTCCATACATCATAAAAAACTCATTTGTAACACCACATGTGTAAGAATCGGAATATAATGTTTGTTCACCATGCATGCATGTGAGACAGTTTTCCTTATCAGTGGCAGTGTACTTCTTGTTGATTCCACTGCCGCAAATGCATTCTTTACCATCATATAAGACCATGACAGCTTTATTGCATACTGTAGAGCACTCAGATGCAAAATGAGATAGCGTTTCTTTAGGTTCCAAAATCAAATCATCTTTCCAAATATAACAACCTTGCTTGAACCAGTTGCTTTCATCAAATGAAATAACCTTTTCTGTGAAAAGAAGTTAGTCCAATTGAATTACCAATCAAATTAAGCACGTATGCAGTTAATATACAGCAATTCTTGCACTATTCAATAATTCAAACGTTAAAAAATGCTTATAGTCAAATGTTGAACTACAGTACATTAAATTGTTTTATCTAGGTTTTTTCAAATTTGTAAAAAAATTATATTAAAGATATATTTTGCTTCATTGAGTGTTCCTAAACTATAATTGGATAAAACTAAATGTTGTGTGTCTAATAATTGAAGGGCTTGGTGTAAAAGGGTGTTGAGTAACATTTTTGTCAAAAATCACTTAGAAGCATTTTCGAATGAGTTAGGTGTAATTCTACCTTCCTGGCGCATAATTTTGAGCAAAACAACAATATGTACAAAGATATTAGTACAAGAAGTGTGAAGTAGATATCAAGGCAAGTCAAGTTCAGATCTTTAAACGCATTGTCCTCGAAATTGTAAAAATGTTACTTAACACTCTTATACACTAGGCCCTTCAATTGTACAAGTTGTCATTGGAAAAAATATTAGATTAAGATTTACTTATCACGTTTTTACTCTCTCGAAAGAATACAACACCCAAAAACTGTAATCCAGTTGCTGTTTATCTTAATTCACTTTATGAATAGTGCAAAATTTTATATTCTGAGTTAACAAAAGAGCTATGTGGATTTAAAGGGAATTACTGTATTTAATATTTTAATCATAATTTAATCACTTTAATCAACTGTAACTTGAGTTTCATTTGTAACAATAATTCATAAGCATTTTTCTTACTACTGTGTTAAATTTTAAATCACCGCGTTTGTTAGTCCACGTTATATTAGTTTTAGAAGTGAAAAATAAAAACTAAATTCGACATACCAGCATATTCTTTTTTCATATACACCATATCGACACCAACTGCACCACATTTAAAAGTATCTGAGTAAGCACGTTGTTCAGGAATATTACATGGAACGCATTGCTGGCCGTCATTAGGTTCGTTCCCAGAATGGATTCCGTTTGCACATATACAGTTATCGACATCCAGAAGAAGAAAATTATAGCTTTTACAAGTTGTTGGACAGTCCGATGGAGATTTAATAGGATTCTTTTTAAAATCGAACACCAAATTATCGCTCCAATCGTAGCATCCCAACTCCAAAAAGCCACTTTCTTCATAATTCAAAGCTGGAAAATGAATATCATATTTTAAAATCTTGATGCAAATCAGAAATGTTAGAACAATTTTAAGCAAAAGTTTATAATACCTTGAACGAAACATGTTTGCTGCGTTTGAAACAACATTAACGTAATCAAAACAAATTTCATTTTGAATATTTCTCGTAAAACTACAAAATGCTTTGCTTAAGTTTATGTTATACTGTCAGATTGAAGTCAGGTAATATCTACTATTGCAGTATAAACAGTTATTTACATGTAGTAGTGTTCTCGATAGAAAACAAGTTGATCAACAATAGAATCTCATTAAATCTTAACATCAGATACAAATGTTGTGATAAATAGTAGCTTTAAAAGTTGTATATCTACTATGACAACGAAATTGACCGAAAACCTCATTGTATATTTGAATGCTTAAAACATGGACAAAATCGTTGTCAGAAAAATAAGGTTGTACTGTTATTGTTTGTACATTTTATTTATTGATTAACTGATGTTGGCATAAGTTCACCACAACTAAAAACGCTATCATATTTTTTAATCGGTCTATTTTCTTTGTCACACCATAGACAAATCATCATGCACCGAGAAGTTAAATTAATCATTAAAATCTGAAAAGTAATACATGTCCAGTAATTAATCATAATATTTTACAGAGCTGATAAAAGATTTGAATGCCATCTAAAATCAGTCTTAAAACATAAAACAATTTAAAGAATGTGTAGTATAGTTTCTGAGCGAAATGAAATCGATTTAAAATCTCATAAATTGTTATAAATGTTAATCTCAGACATAAGTGGTGTGATAATTAAAAACTTCAAAACTATGACAACAAAATTTTACACAAACTTGTTGTATTTTAAAATGTTTAAAGTTTGATTCATATCATTGTGTTTTTCTACCTGTTCATTTTATCATTCATAAATGTTTTAAATGGAGTAGTTTAATTATAAAGATAAATACTGCATGCCCTTATTCTCTTCCGATTGATTTATAATTTCCATTGTCATTGTACACACAACCTTTATCGCGCGCCCTGAAGCTAATCTAGACAATTATCCCCTCAAGAAACCAAGCAATAAATATGTCAAAACGTTATACACAAATATATTCTATTGTTATACGATTTGAATGCACATTCAAAATCAGATTTCAATCACAAAACTATCTAAATAAAATATCAACGCTACCATGTGATAATAAATAATTGTATACGTTCTAAATACGTACTGGTAGTATCAAATCGATGTGAATGTTTCCTTACAAATAAATAACACATGGAATGTATTTTAAAATCCTATAAAAAGACCGGAAGATGGTTACCGCACGTACTTTAATTACTATTCACACATCACATACATTACTTATGATA
The DNA here is from genome assembly GCA_034695005.1 of Cryptops parisi. Classification (NCBI taxonomy): domain Eukaryota; kingdom Metazoa; phylum Arthropoda; class Chilopoda; order Scolopendromorpha; family Cryptopidae; genus Cryptops; species Cryptops parisi. The sequence goes on from JAQIWH010006003.1 coordinate 12,754, forward strand.
ATTAGTGAAACACTTGCACGAGACTGGCCATATAGCCTTTCACTTAACTTTATTTGATTGATATCACGGTTCACCTCTTTAAAAATAATTTTAATTTTTTGATCAATAATTTGTTTTTACCGATGACCTAAACAGTTGAAATTTGGAACACAGGTATGGCCCGTTGGACATTTTGTTCTATTAAGTTTTGACGGGTGTGAGAGTTTTTGCGTTAAAATAAGTGATAAAAGTATACAGCACCGCATTCTGCAAGCCATGATGCTCACAGCGTTTAGGACGTCCAGGCTGATGAATCTATTACCATATTGGATCATCCACTCTATTCACATGATTTAGCCCTTTGTGATGTCTGGTGTTTTCCAAAAATCAAAACTGCCATAAAATGGTCAAGATTTTCAGACGTTTTTGACATCCAACGTAACTCAACAAAATAAGTCAAGAGTACTGTACTCCATAAAATAAGTTCTAGAAATTTGCCAACAATGTCAAACTTTATATATGGCTACAAAAGATATATACTTTGACGCTGACAGTAGCTGGCTAATGTACAGCGGGTGCGTATGTTTTGTACATATGCATTCCGGCAATCACACCTCATTTATGTACGTTTATGTATGTATAGTTCACGACATATATCATATGTATACATATACAGTATATACGAGGTGTGGCAGAAAAGTAGTGAGACTGGCATTACTGAGAGCGATCTGGCAACACTGCAGGCTTTTCCTTCAAATTTCTTGAAGGTCAGTCCCTCTTATACTCTATCCCAAATTAGCTGGCACAGAATTGCTGGCACAGAACTGAGGCAGCGAGATGAATCAGCCAATGGTT
>JAQIWH010006004.1:0-13586 GCA_034695005.1 Cryptops parisi
CAACCATTGGCTGATTCATTTAACTTCCTCATAATTGTGCCAGCAATTCTGTGTCAGCTAATTTGGGATAAAGTATATGTATGTTAGGTGTATAGAACATAGTATTTTTGATACTACGATAACATAGTATAAAATATCATACAATTTCATAGTATACCGGTACCAAATACATTTTTTTTTATATATCCAATTTCAGTTTAATTTTCCATCATAAATAAGATAATTTCTGTTATAAATATTCAACACTTTTAAATTCTTAGTATACACACTCGATACACTTCCTCAATACAATCACTTACATATAAGCATATTATAGTTTCATGCAAATCCGTGATTCACGTTTACCATCGTTTTTATTTTCAACGTACCACCACTGATTCGAACTTCTGATATATTTAAAAAATAAATAAGTACATTTTCATATCTGTTATCTATCAGGAAATAAAACTGTACCATGCTATAAAAATTACAACACAGTATTTGCAGTATGATATGCCTTTAAAAAAAATATCATATCATCACATGAATACGAGTGGAAATCTAGTTAGCGGTTGACCGATAATGTTGATTTTATGTTGATAACAAATAAGCACGTTTTACTTCCATAACAAATTGCTAAAACAACAACAATACGCACCAATAACACCAACATTGCAAAACTATTTAACAAGAGCAAAAAAAGATTCTGTCACCATAATAATAATAATAAAATAAATGCTGTACATGCCTGTTGCTCATTTTTCTAACTACTATAATTAGTAGTCGACCAATATCGATTCTTTTGTTGACATGAAATACGGTAATTAGCGGTTGCAAATACATTTTCTTTTCTTCGGTACTATTGCATTTGAACAAAACCCATAATAAATTGGACACTTTAAAAATTATATGTGAAAACATTATGATGAGTAAATTACATGCTCTTAAAAAAACATTATAAATTATACTATTTCAACCAGAATTTACAGTATTCAATTCTTGATGTAATTTCTCCATGTATCGACAGACATGTATACTGTACAGTGGTCAATAGTCTATGTAAAGTATATTGTAGTATGCAGTGAATATAATAGTGGTTAATTAACCATACTTCATCATAGACTATGCATAATAGTCTAAGATGGAGTATGGTTAAATTAACTACAGAATACTGAAATTTGTAATGAAGTATTGTTAATTAACTACACTATACTGAAGTTTGTAACGAAGTATGGTTAAGTTAATTATACTGAAATTCGTGAATGAGAAATGTTATGTTTGAGTCATTCAGTTGTACTTATCATTAGTCAGACTCAAGACTACTATTAGGTACACCAATAGACTATACACAGGTTTTAAATATAATTTTACATTAAATAAGTAACATGTTCTTCTAAAAACAAAGTTAATTGCCCATTTAAATAAATAAACATCATTAAGGAATGTCAAATATTTAGCACTTCTTCACGCACTCGTACCAAACCCTAATAATGGACATTTGGAATTTCGAGACTTAATTATGTAAGTAAATACAAGAAAATTAATATAAAGTCTACAATTTTAATGTTATATTTACGCAAATAAAATTATTATAATAATAAAACATCGCAATTTTCGCAATGTTTTAAATTCCACGGTGTTTGATTACTCGCGCATGTCAAGTACCAAGTACTAAACTTTATCGGTTATGTACCAAATATAAATTAAAATTACAAATTGAAATTGACATTTTCTAAATAAAATAATATAGTCAATTGGCCATACAATACTATAAGCTAAATATTTTTTTTCACCAGTTAGTTCATACTCGACTAAGTCATAAATTATCATTTTTTATAACCGTCATTTACTTACCAACACATCATATGTAATCCACAGTTCATAAACAATTAAGATATCGACGACATTCACCGCTGTTATAAATATATCACACTACTACAACTGCACAACGCGTTTTAACAACAAGTCCATAGGATGATGAACAATTTGGAGTCTTGTCGCATGTTTAGCATACACTTACTACTAAGTGCACGATACGAACTGTACAAACCACAGTGTTCGATGCTCGACGTGTCAGTAGTCAATACCAAGCGTGCGAGTTCAACGTGAATTAGATCAGTGTAAAACACGATTTGAAAGTCTACTTACGCCACATTTCCAAGCTTAGGAGGTTGACAAAGTTTCACGAGTTGACCATCATACCGCCATGTTGCTCTGGTCGTCGGTTTTTGATTGACTTCTTTTAGCATCGAGTTCTTTACGAGGCCAACGGTTCTTTAAAGGTGGCGTCACGTGACCCATAATCCTTTGCGGCCTTTGCGGTAGTGCTTTGCAGACGACACAAATTAAAAGTCTTTTACAGCGATGTCACTTTTTAATATTGATAAAATTTGTAATATATATATATATATATATATATATGAATTATATAATCTGTATGTGAAAAATTAAATTTCAATAAAATCATTTTATTAAATTTTTCGTTTTATAAAAATTAAATTATTTTTTTGTTATGTTATTTTAATACGAGTAGTTTTGTTGCACTTTTTTAATGAACCTCGTCACAACGAATTTCAGTTCATTGAAAAAAACGACCATGCGCGGAGAAAACAAAATGAACAAACAGTTCAAAATGTTAAATTAAAACTAAATATTCATTATAATTTAAATTTATAAATTTGATTTTTGTTTACTTTGATTATATATTTAAATTATAAACCCGAACTAAATTACACGTAGTAATTTTGTCAGCAATCTAACAAAACTAAATGCATACTACTCATAATTTTTCAAGTAACGAAAAAGCCGCTTGTGGCGCTAGTTTTTAGGCATGAGATTGTTACTGAGTTGTTTTAAACCTGCTTTAGGTTAGTTAAAAAAATACAACATAATTTATCATCAATCATTGATACATTTTTGTGTTATCTAACTTAAACTGGAACCTATTCCCAAGCGCCGCAAGCGGGTTCTCCATTAAAAAATATATCATTATAGTAGAATCCGGTTATTATAATCACAAATAATGTTATCAATCGGCTATTGTTATCAGTCTGTCCCAAACCACTGTTTAATGTATTTGTCTATTGTTTGATATCAGTTGGTTATTATTATATTATCAAAAAGCAATTGTTCCAAAATGATCATAATAACCGGATTCAACTGTGTAGTAGTTACTATACGAATGTAATATATTAAAATCATTCTTATTTAGTATTGGATAAGGCACTTATGACTTGACTTGTAGTATCTTGATTTACCTAAGTTTTTTTTTAAACATATTTCAACATAGTACAAGTTATGTAAAATATGATTAGCTAGGAAAAACTTTGGCATATAATCATATACTGTATGTGAATTAAATTCGAAAACTAGTCATTGCGCACTCCACCCCAAGCTGGTAACACACCTTTGGCACTGACTATGAAATTAATAATTCAAAAAATTACATAATGCTTCTCAGTATGACTTACACTCGAGTACTAGACTGACAATTGTTAGCTAGTTTGTGTGGAAATAAATAAAATTGTGTTATATAATATACTGTACATATACACATAGATGAGTGTTTAAATATAAAATTCATGAACAACTTCCTTTGTAAAGAGCATTATAAAAAAGAACACCTTGCACAATTAAAAATTAGCTTAAAATTATAAACACTTCACCAAAGTGTGTATATTCTTTTGGGACACCTTTTATATTAACAACTAATTTTTATATTGCTAGATTTTTTTTTATTATATCAAACCAGAATTTTGAAATAATTGTAACATTTACCTACCCCAATATACATAACTAAAAAAAACCAAACTGCTAACCAAAAGTTAATAAAATATTTAAAACATGTGAATGTTGTAATCTCAATTTAGTTTCATCATAACTAACAATGAGAAAGTGTCTATTTTTAATAGCCATGCTTTTTCAGCAAAACGGTACACAACACTCAATACCAAGTTTGCTGTATTATAGTGTGTTATGCACTTATTTGACCACTATTGTTGCATTCTACATCTTTGAAGCTATAGTTACACTTTGGATGTTGATGTTGAGTTATAATACAGTTTTACAGTATAGCCTTCACTACACTGTTTTGTTAGATGCATATTCTTATTAATTTGTTTTCAAAATTGCATTTGATTGAAAAACAAAATGATCCCACAATATGGAAATTACGTGGCACTCGAAGTGTTCCAGTAAGTAATCTACGAAAAGCAACGAGAAAACGCATATATATATATTTAACAAATACTAGAAAAATCTGTCTCCCATTCTATATTTGCAGCAAAGGTCAAATGAGATTGGTAACCCACCGAGCTGCTGAATTTCCAATACGTTATCAAGACTGGATCAGAGGATACCAAAAAGTACGCTACTCAACAAATTTCCAAATTTTTAGTTGATATAATAAAACAAAATACTTTTCCTGTCCCATAATATGGTTTACGTTTCATTGTAAAACTTTACCATTATGGACAGTATAATAAGTTTCTATTGGCTTATAGTAATCTAAAATGCACATAAAAATATAAAATAAGTCATATCAAAATGCATGCCATTCAAAATGACACCTACTGTGACTGCAATAAGGAACCTATGGCTTCAGAAAACTATAACAAATCAGTCTACAGTCTAACTATAACAAATATTACCAATATGAGTTAAAACAATAAATAACAATGTTGCGAATCAACAAACATCGAATTGCACAATGAAAACAAAAACCTTTCCCGCCATTTTTTTTGACATTTACCAGTATCTTTATAATTTACATCAATTATATAAACTTTGAATTGTAATTAACATACTGTGAGAAATGTAAACCATATTTTGAGACAGAGAGTATATTAAATCAACTCCCGTAAAAAAAACAAAAAACAAAATTAAAGTTATTGGTAAAACCTGTTAGCATGTTATTTCAAAATAACATGTTGGACATGTTCCATATTATAAACAAAAATCAGAAATAACAATATAACAATTCAGATGATAAATTGTGAATATAAAATTTTTAATTGCGATAGAGCAAAGAACTCCGAAATAACGCTAGAAAAATTCATTCAGAAATGTCATTTCAACTATATGAACACATTGGGATATACAAGGTGTTCATGAAAGGTCTAGTCCTATTTTAACCACACATACCATGCATCAAAATGCAAAAAATATAAACATGGGTCCGGAAATGCCTCCCTTCTGAGACAACACTGGGTGAAGTCATGTAATTTCATAGGCCAATCGTTTCACAATAGCTGTAGGTATGGAACGAGTGGGCACTTCCATGTTTATGTGAACTTTTTGCTTTATGATGCCTAACAAGATGGTTAAAATTTGACTAGAACATTTCACGAACACCTTGTATACAGGCAACTCTCATTTTACAAACATTTATTTTATGTTTGTTTGGCTTTATCTGCAGCTAGATCCCGAAATTAAGAAACTGAACGAAGAAAAGCCTTCATTTCCAATTCCCGAATTGGAAACCTTCATGAAGCAGAAGAAGCCCACCGTTCCGACGTTGCAGTTTGTGCTTCCCAGAACTTCCGCGGGACTTGTCGGGTGGATAGCTACCCAACCCTCGTACAAATTAGACGTGTGTCCGGGCAAGCGTTATGTGAGCAAAAGCACAGTCGAAGAGATGGAAATGTTCTACTTTTCCCAATGGTGATTTCAAACATGCCAACAACATTCTGAAATCAACTTCCTTTGCAAGATCCGAGTTTTGAAACATCATCTCCCAGTTGCCTTTCATTTTATTGTTTTAAATTAATTTGTGAACCACAATGCTACTTGTCGGCAAATTAGCAAATGTACGCGTGCCAAAAAATATACGCGTGCCAAATGAAAATATATTCAAACATTTCCACATTTGCCGTTAAACTTTTAATTATCTACGTCCGATTTCTCGCTGCTACTTTCATCACTGGATAGATGTACGACGACTCGGTTCGTGTTAACGAAAATACTGTCCATTTCACTATCGGTACTCCTGTCCGACTCGTCGTCTGTGTCGTTGGACTGTTCCGCGGCTTCCTTTGTATGCCTTTCCAACACCACTGATGTTTCATCAAATTCTTTTGGCCTTAAAAAAAAAAGAAGCATAAATTATTAATTGTAGAGTTACACTATTGATTTCTATTTTCTCCATATTTTTTTTTTGTAGTACTTACCATAATTTTTCCTCTTTGATATGCTGTATTTGGTCTTTATAAAGAATATTAACAATCTCAGCTTTCACCTTGTCGCCTTCCTCAATCCGTTCAATCAGCACATAATCACCTATTTAAATCCACAAAAAAACCAAGTCTTTAGCTTTTCTAACCGATTACAACTATCAACCATCACTCAAAACTATAAACTATACGTCTATAACTATATAACATTTAGGGTTTCGTACGACATTTGAAATTACTTAAATACATGTAATGTAAATCGAACCCAAGGTAAACTTCAAATACTGCATTAGAAAACTTGAAATTTCCACTTATAAGTAAAAAAATAAGCAAATCAAACTATTTATTATAATAACTGGAGCTGGGTTGAAAAATGATGGAAATCTAATTACGTCGTTATTCCTTAAAATGCATATATTAAATCGTTTTAGATGGACCAGTCCATATAGACATTGGGTTGCCTATCAATTGCACTTTTGGACTTTTTGGAGCAAGAATATAGAAGACGTGACTATTGTAAATCTGACATTTTTGTGATTTCTTTCTTTTTGTCGCTTCACTTCCTGGTTGTTTCACTTCCAAAACCATTGAAAAGATACCGATGTTTGGAATAACGACTCAATCACATTTTTAAATCAACCTGTAACTCGAGGCCTGTTAAACTAATGTTAACAGATTTTTTTGCAAAACCTGGTCATTTTCCTTCTATAAATATACAGTTAACAGGAATTTATTTTAATAATTAAATTTGAAGGTGCCAGCAATTTTTGCCCTTTTTCTCAAAACTACATTTTTTTGTGTTACACCATCATTCCACTCAAGTCCTCAATTATTAAAGACCACATAAAGAAAACAGTTTTTAAAACCCCAGTAAGCTTAAATGACCGAGCAAAACTAAAATCCTAGACCAGTTATAATTGGATAGATATAGCCTAAATTTAACTAATAACTTCTAGCGCAAGCTATAGGTGAATTTAAATAATAATGCCATAAAAATCCTCTTCTTATTTTACAATTTGAAGGTTATGGTCATCCACTGGTCAGTTCACCCTATACTAAATGCACACTTGAAAACTACTGTATGATAAGTATGAGCTACGCCAGGATGAACTGACCAGTGAATGACAACTCACCAAGTGGCAGTGAATGACCCCAAAATGTAAAATACTAAGTGACGTAAACAACATCACCCAACCAATAACAACATTGCATCTCACTGCTTACAACATCATTAGAAAGAAAACTATTCCCTCATTGGTCCAGAGAAACGTATAATCATATTGTTTTATTCCTCTGTAAAATTTTCTAGATCTGAGGTCAGAAGATAGTCCACCTTGAAAAGACAGTGAGGTGAGAATTTTTTAGCTGATCACCAGAAAATTGCTTAACGTTGTATTTTAGCAGTAAAATAATAAGTAATGGTTCAAGATGAAAATTAAATAAGCAAACCAAGTAATGCTATTTAAAACTTTTATAAGAAATATAAATTTATTAGGTGGCGAACCAAACAACTGGATTAAAAAAACATTTTAGTGCATGTCTAACATGGTTATTTACTGGGTTTTGCAATATTTGTTGTCTATTTATGCTTATTAAGCGTGAAATTATACAACAGTTTGTTAAACTCGAATTATTTGTATGAATTGACGAAGAATCCACAACCAATAAATGACCACCTTTTCTAAAATTGATCATTTAACTGAAAAAGTATCAATCATTAATTAGCCTATGCTAGATGTAAGACAATTTTATATTCAAGGCCTAGTGCAGTTTTAATCTTAGCTTACATAGGCAGGGCTGGATTTAGTAGTTTTCCGCCTATAGGCCCACGCTGAATGCCTCCCACGTTGCATTTGGGCAAAGGGGGAGGGGGGCTTGCCCAAATTCTGAGAAAAGAGTTTTTCCCTGGCATTGTAACAAACAAGTCAAATGACAACACGGAAGCAAGCGCGATGGCAATGAATGGCCCAAAAAACCTGGAAAAACTTTGGTACCATCTTGCACAAGTGAGAGAAGTTATCCACGCTCGAAATTTGAAGCAAATAGAGGCTTCTATGCACCATAAATAGAGAAATCTTTAATAAAAAATTCACCCGGCAGATTCAGTTGGTGCAACTATTCCTTGAAATTAATCAATGTGAGATATCTGCATTCTAACAGATCTAATGAGTGTTTTAATGATTATCCAAAGGTCCATATGCAAACTACTTAACAACTTTTAAGTTGTCTACAGAAGAAATGTACAAGGTTGTTGGCATACACATTCGCACTCACCTCGTTTAATCCATATGTTCTTTCTGAACTTGGTTGGCATACTGACCAAAAAGTGATCCCCCTCGGCCGTGTCAACTTCATGCAGATTGTTACCACAGCTTTTAGCAATCTGTTGAGTAGATCAAACAAACTTTGCAGCTTAAAATACATCAAACATATGAAAATATTTTTCACATGCCAAACCTAATACAGGTTGATTTATGTAAAAAATCTCATTGAAAATGACACATCAAACTTCCCACGATAGTTAAATGCTATGAAGTATATTTGGTACTGTTGGATTTGCATGATAAATACGCCAGGGTAGCTAGGTAGTAGCATATATGATCGACAAACAGCTGAAAATAATTCTACACAAAACTTTGTAGATCCAAAAACTGGACACATTTAGAATAAAAACAAACGTGGAATTGACAGAAATCTTTTAAAATAATATATTATTGATTTTGCTTGGAACACATAAACATGATGATTTGTTTTCCTGTATATAGGCTGTTTTGCTACTAGTTTTAACAAAAAAATAAATTTACCCATCTCCCTATATATCATCATATACCAGTGATGGGCAATAGTTCAACTAGTAGTAGTTAAATTTCTTTTACAGTAATTACTGAGTAGTTATTACTATTTTATGTAAAGTAATTACAACTACCTAGTTTAATTTCTTTGCATGGTAGTTAACTACATAGTTTAACTTCTACCAATACTGCTAATAAACCACTGTAAATTATCAGAAATTTGCAGTTCCGCTGTAGAGCGTCTTTTTAGTATGGCAGGTCAAATACTTACACCAAAAAGGTGCAAGATTTCAGACAAATTGTTTGAAAAGATGGTTATTTTGCATGCATTCCTCCATGTTATGTAACGCTAGTCTGCAATAGTTGAAACAAATAATGAAATAACTATTAAAACACATCAAAATAACGTTAAATTTTTATACTAGCCAGTTGCCACAGTGAAAAAGTAGTTCCAATTACTATAAAGTAGTTGGAAAAATAATTGTAATTACTGTTACAAAATTGTAGTTAACTAGTAGTTGAAATTACTTTAGTTAGAAATTAACGCATTCAAGCACAGTGCATACGAAACTTTGGTGATTGCGCTTTGTTTACAGTTGAGTTTGAAAGTCAATCTTGTCTACTACAAGTATATCAAGTGATAGCATTGTTGTTGTGTATGTGTGTACAGGAAGAAATATGGCAAGGTATTCTACTGTTTTGTTGAAGCAGCATGCAGTAGTTGAATTTTGAAATGCGGAAGGGTGCCAACCGTTTGCTGTATACGGTGACAATATCATAGACATTAATAACGTCCGACAACAACCGAAATCGACTAAAGAGGGTGAAATGGATATTCGTGGATGTCCAAAAAGTGGACACTGCGGCGTGGTTGCAGAATCAAGATCAGGGTTTTTACTTCAACGGAATTCAGCAGTGTATTAGACGTTGCGACAAAACGTGTTGCACTAAACGGAGATTACATTGAAAAACAATCACTTACCTGTTAAAATAAATGGTTTTTTTTCTACAATTTCCAATTTAGTTTATCCAATTATCTTGATTCAAATTTATTTTATGCAGGTGGAGGCATTACTCATCAATCAGCCTGCCCTCGTACCACCGAAAACCCACTGTTGCGAAAAAACACGACCAGCATTATTTTTCCTTCTCAAAAAATGATGTTTCATCTATTTCGACGATCCTATTTTCTCCACTCAAGCTGTTCTCCTCTTTCTCCACTTCATTGACCAATACGTGCCACCACCTTCTACTACCCGCACTACTGGTACTAGCTGCCCTAGCGTGTTTACCATGCAAACCCTACAGTACCGAATTTTTTTTTCTATCAATTCGATACTTACCCTCACAATTTCTTGATTTTCACTAGGCAAGATGAAATCTGTCAAGACTTCTTTAACGACATGCTTTCTTTTGGTAGCCTTAGACATGATGATGGCTCAATTTTGATGCTGATGATCAACAATAAGGAGTACCACTTCTGCGACAACTAGATTTACCACCTGCGAAATATGAAAACAACAAATAAAATATAATATAGATATAAGAAAGGAAGCAAAATGACCTATGAAAACTATAGAAAACTAAATACAAGGAAACTACACATTGCAGGGTTAAAAAATATCATGATAATTTGCAAAAAATAAAAAATATCGGATATATATATACTGTATAAAGAATCAGATATTTTCATAATTTTTTACTAAAAAAATGCTTAACACTGAAAAAATCAACAAACCAGTAAGATTTTGTTACTACTGTATAAAAACTCAACAAGTGGTGATAGTAATGCTACAAATAATTTGCCCAAAATATGAGTTTCTTTTGTAGCTTACATGTACTTCATACAGATAGCTAAAAAATATTTAGACACTTTCATACCTATATAGTTGGCCATCGGTATCTGCAGGGTAACCCCCCCCCCATTAGTATTTACTTATGATATTTATCAGAACGTAAACAGTTGTTATACTGGCAAAAGAAAAATTTGCCACTTACCCCTTAATCTCTTAAGATTAAGGGGTAGTCATTGAACAAATGAAATAAAAATAAGCTCAGCATAGTGCTATGTGCTCATTTTAGTTTAAAAAAATGATATATAGCCACGAACCCTGATGTATTGTGAATTAAACTATACAAATTTTACTGTCGTATACTGTACAAAAATTTGTCAATTTTATAGTTAAGGCATGACGATTGTCTTGACTTGTAACATATGTAACAACTTGTCTCCCCCCCCCCCATAAAATCTCATAGAATATTAAGAGATAAATCTTTTTAGTCAATTCCAGGAGTTGCCAAATCGCGGCTGCGGCTCTTTGACCTTTAATATGTGACTCGACTAACTCTCATCAAAATTAATATTAAAAAAAAAATTTAAAAACGATGGGAAACAGAAGGATTAAAGAAATTTCATGCCAATGAAATGATTTGTAAGTTACAATAAAAACGTGTGTGTAAATTTTGTTCATGTCTTGCGGCTCTTGAACATCTGCATTTTTTCTATGTGGCTCTTACATTAGGCAAGTTTAGCCCTCCTATATTGGAGGCACTGAGCCACCCTTGGTATGGTGTATAACCAACTAGGAAACGGTGTGTAACAATACACATGGTTGAAACACTTTGACAGTTCATTACCATGAACTATTCCTAACACAATTTTACACATCAAGACTATTCTTACCAATACGTTAATGAACCATATTTATATCTTTTTCACGAGCAATAATAATATGTTCAAAAAGGGTGGTTCTTTCAATTTTTTTTTCTCATTTTCATATTCATGAGTTAAGCCGAACATTTTCGTAAAAATTGCGTGAAACAATTTCTCAACACAACACAATACAATTTAAAGCTGTTACAAACAATGACATTGGTGGTTTAAATATAATGCACGATATAATTATAATGAAGGAAAATAATTTTCATAACACAAAACGCATGTCAACAGCAAGCATGGCACGATTTCATTACTATGGTTTCTATACGTATTCCTATTTAAGTTTTAGTACTTAACACAAAACTACCATTTACCTACTTACAAGTTTTCATTTTGAAAACTTCAAATCGCAAACATTGCATCAAATTACATACCTAGTTACGTACGAACGTCGCAATGAAATTAATAACAACAAACAACTGAATCATAGCTGAATTTTCCTGAATGGAAAAATTCATTTGGAAAAGATTAATTCCGAGACGCGATACGACTCTACTGTCCCCGCCCCTATATTGTCAAAAATACATTTCCTAAAATTATATTATCTTAAATGAGATCAATTTTATTATTATAATTTATTTAAATTTATTCCAATTAATTTGTAATCAACTTTATAATCTAATATTTAATTTTGTTTTGAAATTTTAGTCTTTCCGTGTCTTTTGCAAAATTGCCGCGATTTTTGCAGGGCTGACGTAGGATCTTGCAATGCATGCAGTTTCTGAAGTTGCTACGGTGAAGAAAACGAACGTTTAAAAATAGCAAATTAGTCTACAGTTAGATTTGTATTATTTGTACGGGTAAGCATATTATTAATGACAGTGTCAACGAATATTGTTGTTGTTTTTTTTTTTTGGTAAAACACTAAAAAACTAATTCCCCATTAATAACCGTATTTAAGAGAGACAGACAATCTCAATCGGTTTTAGTTTATAAGATGAGATTTAAAAAGTTCGGGGATGACCCAGAGGATGACCCTTATCAATACAAAGAATGTGTTGTTACATGTTGAGTGACTCATCTAACTTGTGAATTGTATGTCTGCAATCAGTTTTTAACCAACGCATAAAGAAATTTTGTTGTCTTGGGTTTCAATTGGTTTCCAAACACAGTTTGTTTTCTTTTATTATTCTTGGACCTGCAAAAGATAAAAGAAAAAAACATAGACCAGGAAGAACAGAAACTTAAACCTAAGGTTAATTTTAAGCATATATTGTACAGTTTTAATCTGACAACATGTAAGCAATATATCAATACTATCTATTGCATTCAGCGCGACATTGGGCTGTTGTTTGTCTACCAAAGTCAACATTTTCAATACATGGTAATGTAAATTTCGTAACGAGCTACAACGAAATTACGGAAATTTGGATGCCATGTAGTCTCAGTGGGAAGGTAATGTGTTGGTTTATTTCCAGCAGGTATAACTACTGGACCAATGTATTACCGATGCGACAAAAATTTTGTCATATCTTATTACATAATTATTTCCGGACTATAGTTTATTCATGGAAAATATATCCTGCCCTTTTTATCACCTCTGAAAGTTAATGAGATGAAGTAAAACATTGTAGACCAATATTGCTAAGTAAGATGAGATTAAAACGGGGTTTAGTTCTAGACTTCTCATGATTACCGCGTTCCTTTTTGGACGCTCTTAGTGCAAAAAAAAAAAAAAAAAAGAGTCTAAAAACAGTCGATAACGTGTATAGGGTCTGGAAGTTACAAGAATTATCAACTGTCTTTGGTCTTTTTTTTCCGCTAAAAGCGTCCAAAGTAGAGGCGTGCAAATCAGCGTTTAGGCTCGTCCAAACTTGTTCAGAAGAAATGGGACTCGTTTGAAATGTTTGAGTCTGACTCGTTCAAACAACCATGTTCAAACTCGTGAGTCAGCAAGCGTTCATTGATGTTCGAGCTTCGGTTCGA
>JAQIWH010006005.1:0-13584 GCA_034695005.1 Cryptops parisi
AACTCGGCTTCGAGAAGCTTTTCTCCAGCTTCCAGTTGGAGCACATTGAAGTAGAAGTGAAGATGATGCTGCGATGAATCTGAAGAGAAAATAATAGGACCTCGTTAAGGGGGCATGTTATTTTCTTGCAGAAGAAGATCCTCGGGAAAAGATATAAAAGAAAAGGAAAGACGGGAAAAGGATTGACTAACATTTTGATCACCTAAAAAGATAATGTAATGAATGATGATGGAGTGCTACCATCTAGAAATGAGAATGCACTTAACGGCTAGAAAAGGGATATGAGTAGCGCTTTTAAATAGATGAAAGGAATGGAATTGGGGAAATTTTTTATATATATTCAAAATTTATATTTTATATATTCAGAATTCATATTTTATATATTTAAAATTTATGTATTGTATATAAATTTATATTTTGTATATAAATTTAGATATTTATATATGTCTTTATATATTTACATTTATATATTTTTTTATATACAGGTATTCAAAATTTTTATATAATATATTTTTTATATTTAAAATTAATATATTATATTTTTATATTCTTAAAATTTATATATCATATATTTTTATTAGTTTAAAATTATTTATATATTATATTTTTATATATTTAAAATTAATATGTATTATCAATAGTTAGTGCATATTTGACATTTCATTATTATATAGGTTAGGTTAAAATCATGTTAGCATTTACATAGAATAAATATTTGAATTTTATTGTTAAGGTTTTAACATAATTTTGACATACTAATATCTTGAAATACGATATTGAATATGAAATACGAAATACGATATGAAATGCGATATTTAGAATAGTATTACCCCGTGGTGTGTATATTTTCTATACATGTATATTGAGAAAATTTGTGTTTAAATTTGTGTTAAGGAGCAACGTAAAGTACTGTTAATGTTAGTTACCACAGCTCTTAATTGATATTCATCGGATTTAAAATGTTCAGTTGTAAATGTTTCATTATTCAGTCATTTCATATTTTTCCAATTATTTTTTGTATTTAAACAATTTGTGCTTCAAACAAGCCTGAAAATGAATGTTTACAGAAAAAAAATAATTTGTAAAGAATTATTTCTCAGCGGTTTTTAGTATATGCGATTGGTAACTTTTGGTTTGATCAGTAATGTTTTTTTTTCCAATTTTGAAAATAAATAAAAAATAAATATTATGATATTATGTTAGTTGGTAATATAATTGAAGGGTCTGTTGTAAAGAGGTTTAAGTAAAAAATTTTCAATTTTCAGTAAATCGCTTTAAAGATCTGACCTGGTTATGCCGTCTATGGACTACTTCACACTTCTTGCACCAATATCTTTTCACATATTGTTGTTGTTTTGCTCAAAATTAGGGATGTAAAATTGCACCTAACACATTCGAAAATGCTTCTAGGTAGTTTTTGACAAAAATGTTACTTAAGAGACACCCTTTTACGTCAGGCTCTGGTCTTTTTATATTAGGCCAATTATTTGATAGCATATGATATGACTTCACTATACCGTGGATATCATTGTTTACACTCATGATGTTATGGTAAACCCCATGGACTTAAAGTGTAAAGCACACAAACTCACCAAAAAAATTATACAGTTTTAGATGTTTTCACTCACGTTTTTGTCTATGCCATGTTTCTGCTTATACGCACTATATATCAGCATTAACAAATACGGGTATAAGGTTAGTGCTATTTAATTACATGTTTATGCAGTCTTTTTTTTCAATTTTGTAAAAAAATTATAATGAACCAATTTGGTGGTAAAACTTACAAACTGCCGGTTTCAAATTTACAGAATCGATCAAATTTATTAATGCACCGGTACCGTACATGTTTATGCAAAATCAGTGAAACTGGAATTGATACATGGAATCATCTCAAAACGTATTTTAACAAGAAAAAATATCATTAGCTGAAATATAAAGAAACAATAAGAATCTTGGAAATGTACTACTACTGTACAGTTGATAATAATGATTAAGTAATTCATGAAAATGAAATATACAAAAATAAAAACTAATTGTTCAAAAATGCACGTGCTACAGCAACGGATACTCCCTAGTTCTTTATAAAGTTGGCTAGTTAATACATTAATTGAATTACGTATAAATTACGTAAATACGGTGGAATAACGTATGAAAAAGTGATTTCACACATACCAAATTTAGGTGAAGTACTACGTACTAATATTGGTGAAGTACAAGTATATGTTACTGAAGTAATATTAGTTATTCGGTATAAAGTATACCGAAAAAAATAAACTATAAATAGTATACTAAGAAAAGTTAATTAAATTATGCCCCTACAACAGTTGCTCTGCAAGTCATCCATGCTATTCAGTGGAGTTATTCCAGTTTATAGTTGTTATGCATCTTTAAATTCGTATTTAAATTAACCATGCAGCAACTAAACTAACTCCACTGCATAGTATGAGTAACTTGCAGAAAAGCTGTTGTAGGGGCAGCATGCCTATTACTGTAGTAAATATTATTGGAAATAAATAAAACAAAAGCGGATTCTTACTAAATGGGCCGATTACTACAACTTTCTAAATATGAATTTGTAGCTACGACCAGTTTTCGGTGTAACAATGAGATTTCTGGTTTGTAACAATGCGAAGTCAATGCAAGTACAACCATTGTAAAAATCTAAATGAAGGGGTAAAACCCCTTATATAATTCAAATAAGTTTAAATTATATCAAAAACTCAACATTGTAATAGCCTTTATAATATTTCCATGGAACCATACTTTTGACTCACCCTGCACAACATATTTATTGTGTATGATCGGTTTCACTTTTAACAGATTTTCACACTTCAACTAGGTTTACTTATTACACGAACTAATGGATTTCACACTAGAATGATGAAACGTACACTAAACGTGTAAAATTGATCTAATCCGAAGTGGATGTTGTAAAAATTTGTTAATTTACATTCCACAAAGTTTGCTTAAAGGGGGATTGGGTAGAAGGGGGGGGGGCAATAAAGAGGAAATTCCGCTTGGTCGAAAACAATAAATAAACAGATGGGCAAAAGTAAACCATCGATGTTTGGACGGAACGATAAAGAGAGGAAACTCTCCGTTGGCTGACCAAACATACACACACATACACATATATACACACACACACACACACGCACACAGAATACACACACACGTAGAGAACAGTGGCGGCGAAGAGGGGGTTTATCATCGGCTCGTGATCTTCCGCTCCATTACCAAGCTACACGAAGGGCAATTCCATCGGAATTCATGTCGGTCGATCAACAATGATTTAACGCTCGCTGCTCCATCTTTTCGCTTGGAGGATTGGGAGGGGGGAGTCTAGGTGTCATGTGACCCTCGTTCGAGTTGAGGTCCCGTCGCCCACTAATTGGACTATTGACGTCAAACGCCCTCTTTATACACCCTCCCCTTAGCTTTCTTCCCATCTATCATCTTACTTCGTTTTCACTTTTTTTTTATATGATTTTTCTTCTTCTTCTTCTTTCGCCTGCTATCTCGTTCTTTTTCCCACACTCAATACGTGGAATGTCTCTTCTTCGAAAACTCAATTTTCACGAGCCTTGGCCCGAATTTTCATCGCGTTCTAGAATTTGCAATTAAGTCCTGGGGTTAGCCTAAATTATTGATTTTTTTTTGGCTTCCCTTTTTAATGTAAAACGTCTGTTGAAGAATTTTTGATCATTAAAAAAAATTTTCTATATTCAGTATTTATGTGTAGAATATATCTCGACACTTATCTCAATAGCGTATCTGAAAGAAAACATTATAATTGAACAATATGTCGCATTTGTTATGTTTGATTCGTGCGAATGTTTTTATACTCTTTATATTATCTTCACTTTTTTTGAGTGAGTTTGTGAGTCAGCTGGAAAGTGAGTGAGTTTGTGAGTCAGCTGAAAATTGAACGTATAGTGCTACCCACAGCTGTTTATGAGAATATACTGTATAGTTCGATGTACCAAAAAAGCATAAAAAGAGAACCACATAACTCTTTCGCATAAATAAAAAACCGCATAAGTCCAATGTACAAAAAAAAAGATTGCATATATAAATTAATAAATCGAATATTGCAGAAATGAAAAATGAAATTATTCAAATCTGTCATAAATCAAAATATCGAATTACTCAACGATCGCATAAATTTAAATTCGCATAAATCGAAATTTGCATAAATCAAAATTCGCATAAATAGAAAAGTGCCGAAATCAAAAATGTATTTTTTGCATCACATATGTATACATATACAATATATCTGCATATGACAGTATACAGTAGGTATAGAGAACATCCTTAAAATGCATTTTTAATGTACCGGTACCTTCTGAGATATAACAAACGTTTTAGTCATCATGTATAATAAAATGATAAAAATATATATGCATCTTTCGTTCTTAACACACTTTCTAACAATTTCAGTGCAAACCAAAAAATTTACGAACACATCACAAATTAGGGGGAGGGGTTGAATAATCGACAAAGTTTTAAGGTTTTAAATAAAAATCGAATAATAATAATACTAATCCTCCCCGGATCGAGCTTTAGATGGGTACCAAGTTTATGTTAGAACAGACGCACCAGTTTTTTGCGTTATGCGCGGACAAACAGACACAAATGAAACACGCGGCAGACACACCTGAGAACTACAGTATTTACAGTATATGGGTAGAAGTTTGATTTGTTTGTCAATAGTTTTGACTGGAATAAAACTTTGGAGTTTAGACAGTTTTTTCAACATTGATTTTGTTCCGTCAAAGCATCAATAAATAACGTTTTGTTTTCGTATTTTTTTGTTTATAAAATTGTCGTTGTTTTTCTCCTGTCTTTTGAGTGCAAGGTGACTGAAATTCTGAGAAGTGAAGTACGATTGGACATTGAATTTTGTACTGTGTTTTTTTCCATTTACTAGTGAAATAATGATAAATTCTAAACAAATGTTTGCCTAGTAAATAATCTAATCTAATTCTTGAAATAATTAAACATGTTGATCTTTAAAAAGCAATATAATGTAGTTAATTTTACGCATAAAACAAGAACCGCATTTAAGTTCTTCGCATAAATAAAAACCTGCATAAGTCCAATTAAAAAAAAAATCGCATATATAATTATATAAATTAATCGAAAATTGCATAAATCAAAAACGGAATGACTCAAAACTCACATAAATTAAATATCGAATTACTCAACGATCGCATAAATTGAATATAAAAATTACCGAGAGATTGCGTAAGTTTTAATTCGCATATATCGAAATATTGTTTTATAAAGCGTATGATTAAAAAGCCTTTTTTATGTACATTGTGCTTGTTTGTATGTACACATTTTAGTTAATTTAAACCTCGTTCCTGATCAATTTTGAATTTTCATTTCATTTCATTTTTGTGGAATGTCACACTTTTGTTTTGATTAGCTTTGGAACACAACGCTCACTGGAAAAGTTTTACGTAAACACCTGTTTAAATTTTAATGCTGAAAAATGAATCGATGAATAAATTAAATTCTGAATTAATTGAAATTTGTTATTGAAACTGAATTTATAATGTTTGAAATTTTCCATCGAAAACTGGAAAACAGGAAGTGTTTTCAGATTTGAAGCTTAAGTATTATCTCAAATGAAATCCACATATTGGGTCAAATGTACCTGGTGTCCCATAATTCATCACCCCATTTGTTTTTCATATAACTTTTTTTAAATAACTTTTATTTAACTTTTTAGACGCATTTTTCATTCTCTTTCACATCTATATTTAATTTGTTGATATCTGAAGCTTTTTCAACCACGTTCATTGTTGAAGTTTAATTGACAAGAACCCAAATGTCGTAAAGTTAAAAACAAAAATTGAACCAAATTTCGCTTGTTTTGTTTTTTCTTATCCCACATGACATTTTTTGTCTGAGAAAATGAGATAATCTGCTTTCCCCTTAGTGGTAAATTGACCAGAACCCTTTGTCGCTACCTCTACATAACAAAGTTGCATAGTAACGGGTACCTTACTAGTTATATTAAAAAGCAACTAAAAAATTTGTATCGGCTACTTTTAATTAATTTTGATGTATTTTTCACACACACACACACAAAAAGCGAAATTTGGTTTTGTTTTTAACAAAACACCTTTGTTTTTAACTTTACGAAATTTCGGTTCTTGTAAAATAAACTTCAACAATGAACGTTTACCAAACTTTGTTCTCTCCTGTTTTTAAACATGTCAAGCTGAAAATAAAGTTTGAACCAAATTTCGCTTGATTTTGTAAAAAATACATCAAAATTAATAAAAAGTGGTAATATAAACTTTTTGCGTTGCTTTTTAATAATGTGAATAAAATAAAAACCAATCACAAACAGAAGAAACAGTTACGATAAAACAAATGAAGTTATAAGACACCCAGTATACTGTATAACAACATTAATAAGATAGTTGGCAAATATAAATTTAAGTATACTAACTACTTGTGCTAATATTGCAATCAGCAAAATCTAAAATTCTAAGTCAAAGATGGCACCGAGGCATCTTTTTCCAAACATTAAAAAATGATGGTGCCATTCCACTTATTTGATCCCAATATCGTAAGCGTTTGGCGGCTTTAGGCCACCAAATGAAACGATTCCCCCCCCCCCCCGGTATCCTGCTTCGTGTTTACTACCTTTTGTTTCAAAAGGTAGTAAACATGGCTTATCGATCATACGTGCTATTACCATAGACTAAAGAGTTAGACTTTTAATTGATTGAAAAGTACTCATATTTTGCACAATATAAAACTCACGTAAATCGAGACCTCCATGTACACCGTTATTTGCGTTTTAGCGACAAAAAAAGCATATTTTAATGAGATTTAGTTTAAAAAAGCATATTTTAATGAGATTCAGTTTATGCTAATTACGCTTTTGATTGGTAATTTAAATTCGCGCTATACATAAATAACAAACAGTATTTTCACTCGAAACGCCATTACACAGCTTTTGCAAACTGTTGTTTAATCAACATTTTTTTTTCTTCCGAACCTGGCGAGCGTTAGTTTCGAAGCACAATTTTGAACTTTATTAAAACTTCCATTATGGAAAAGGCGTGGTTTCTAACTCCACTTAATCGCGTTTCGCACACAACCTAGTTGAAATAGGTGAAAGTCTTTTGCTTGGTTCGTTGGGAATTTGTCCAGATGGTGATTCGGAAAAGTTCTGGGGCCTGCTGTTTGCCCAAGGTTTTCCTCACCCAAGAGAATGAACGTCGACCATAAGAGTCCATTATCTACCCATCCATCCTTTTATTATACATCCTGTAGTGCCGTGGTAAGCTATGCCCCCGTGTTGGATAATATAGAAGGCGCATTAAAGGATTTAACAATTCGACTGTTGGGTCGGTGTGTGTTTTCTGTTTTATACCAAAGCTCTCCGGGAAAGCAGAAAGCAATTTGCGGTTCCTTTCACAACACGTGTGGTCACATTCATGGAGACATAATTAACCACAATTTGACGCGTTTTTTTATTGAAGAGGATGTATTCTAATCATTATACTCTTTATGATAGCTTTAGTTGTGAGTTTGTGAGTGAATTGAACGTATAAAATTACCATGTACAAGTGTTTATGATAATATACTGTAATCCAATGTATCGTGTACCAAAAGTTGCATAAAGTGAAAACCGCATAAGTCCAATGTAACAAAATAAAAATTGCAGAAATCGAATCGAAAATTGCAGAAAATCGAAAATGGAATAACTTGGTTTTATAGTTTATATTATAAACAAGGCTGTATATTATTATAAACAATCATCATGGGTTTGGAACGGATTAATCTAATTAACATTATTTTTTAGGGGAAAAAATGGTTCGCTATTCATACAAATCGCTATTCGAACAGTCTCCTGAAATTAATTTTGTACGAATAACGGGGTCCCACCGTAATACATATTTTGAAAGTAAAAAACCATCTTTTACAAAAGTGAATCAAACTATAAGTTTTACTCGTGAATAAATGATATAGACACACATTATGTATGTTAGTGTAAAGATACACCCTAGTATTAATTAATTATACACATATTCGTTTAATGTGTAAATACTTATTGGAACGTGTGATCTAATTTCGATACCCCACTAACGAATTCGTTCTGTTTTTATTCAATCATTTCAGGGCCACTATTTTCACAGTTTCATTGGTTTGGAATTGTTGTCCTTCAATTTCGCTTGTCATATTATCGAACAAGTGGTAGCAGGACGTCAATAGCCACTTTTTCGGTAAAATGACAAACGAAATTGTACGACAACGATTCCAAACCAATGAAATGAAACTGTGAAAATGGTGACCCTGAAATGGTTGCACAAAAGTAGAGCGAATTCGTCAGTGGGGAGGGGGGTATCGAGATCACACGTTTTAAGTATTTACACATTGAACGAATATGTGTCTAATAAATTAATAAAGGGTGTATCTTTACACTAACATACATGTGTGTCTATATTATTTTGTTATATTTTTATTCACGAGTGAAACTTATTTCTTGATACCACCTCGTATATCTACTGTATAATATATTTCTAGTTAAAATGTTATACCACACGAATTAAGTATAAGAAAGTTGGTATAAGTTTTGAGTTAGATGCCCGACCTCGCCTGTGGCACTACTTGCTTATGAGTTTGGAAACTAGGTTAGATTAGTTAAACAAACAAAAACATACTTATTACAAATCTATTAATCATACATTTAGTACGTTTTTATTTAACTCACCTAAACCTTGAATACCTTCAAAGTACAAGCAAGTAGCGCTACTAGCGAAGTTTAACCCAAAAGTACCGGAAGTTTTAATCCTAAATTTTAAGTAAGTAATACCAATGTAATTTGATCACTATAATTTCATGATGAGTAGCACCACAATGATTTTTTAATAACATTGCATACGACTGATTTCACTCAGGTGTGTAGAAGCAGTTCTCAATTTAAACAAAAAGATATATTCTGCGAAAATGTCCTGTTAATCGAAGATCGAATATATCGAAATACCAATAAAATTAAAAAATTCCAACGGAAAATTCTAGCGGGAGGACCAGCATTTTGTTCCGCACGTGACATAAGTACACACTGTGGAAAAAACTAAGCCGTTGCAAAACCTTATTATTTGTGCACTAACGCATAAAATCGCATAACAACGAAACTTTTGTCGCCTATTACAAGTCCGATATCTAAATGACTTCTTTCTAATTTCTTGAGTAATATTAGAACTTTTCCACAACATTACATTTCTATAGCCATTGGACAGACTATGCGAAGGTAGAAATATTTTCAGATACTATATGCGAGAAAATTTTGTTTTTATGCGATTTTAGTGTGGTGGTGCATAGTACGACAGAGCATAAAAGACGTAATTCTGCTACAACAGCTTCTCTGTTATTCACTCATACTATGCAGAGGAGTGATTCAAGTTCATAGTTGTTATGCATCTTTAAATTTATATTTAAATTAACCATAACTCCACTGCACTCATGGTTGTCGATGCAACAATGCGATTTTCGTTAAAAAAAATTTTTTAAGGTCAATGAAAATAGCACCATTAAATTTTCCCCCAATGTTCTGATTATATTCCACATGATTATAATCGACGTATCTGCAATACTAGGCGAAATATTTCCCTGTTTCACTTGAGAAGAAGCACCCTGTATATCTGTAATTTTCCTACATGGATTCTTTTTTCTTTAAGCTCATGTCTGCGTAGGCAGAAGCAATTTGGATGCAAAAGTAGGAAACTTAGTTTATTTTATTCCAGTTTGTTTGCATTGGGGCATTGCCAACAATAATAACAACACGTTCATTGGATCTCAGACTGAAACAACAAACATGGTTGTTAGTGTTTTGTTTTTGTGTTGTTGTTTTTTTTCTTCTTTCGTGGAATGTGGTAAATTGTGCGGTTTAAAAGAGAGTGTAAATAGTAACCAATGGAAAAGTTTTAATGAAAAATTTTCGTGGCGAAACCATTTATAACGGAAGCGAAACACACAAAAATGTTGAAACTCTGAAAGAAGTGTAAAATGTAAAAACCGTCCCCAAATTCAAAATTAATGGAACAACAACTAATTTTAAAGCCGGAAAAGAAGAAGCAACTGTTGCAATCTAATATATAAGCCAGAAATTGATTTCTAACGGAAATGACTCGTTTGAAACGAAGATCGAATTTTGACTTCAAATTTAATTGAATTCTCTCCCATGAACTTAATTCTTCCAATTAATTTTATCCAACTATCACGGGTTTTTCCTATGGCTTGTTTTCCCGTAGATACTAATTCTTATCCAATCACGAGTAATAAAACTAATTCTTCTCTGAAGTGTTCCTTAGCGATTTACTTTTACTTTCTTCCTTCCTTCCACGTTTCCATTTTGCACGTGATCATTGTTGAAACAGTTTTTCTACATCTGATGGTTGATTGAAACACGTGCTTTAAACACGCGTTTGTTCTGACTACCAGTTTTTTTACGTGACCATTGTTTATAAAAATCCGGTTTTTGACACGTGACCATTGTTTTTAAAACCGATTTTTTTATGTTACTATTGTTATAAAACTGCTGATTTTCACGTGATTTTCGGTTCACTTTTTCTATCTTTCTCATTTTTTGCATTTGATCATTGTTGATATAATTCTTTATACACGTGACGAATGATTTAAAAACTGGTTCTTTACGTGACCATTGTTTTAAAAACCTGTTCTTCACGTGACCATTGTTTTAAAAACCAGTTCTTCACGTGACCATTGTTTCAAAAACCTGTTCTTTATGGTGATTATTGTTTATGGGTTTTAGCACGAGGTTATTGTTCCAGAAAACGGGTTCGTCACGTGACTGTTTCAGGAAACCGTGATCATTGTTATGAAACAGGTTATGTGCTATTACTGTTATCTAGGTTATGTCCTGAACTGCACGATATAAAAGCCAAATGTATGTCTTTCCGTGCCTCAATGTTTCCATGACAACTAAAAACAAACGTAGCCATAACATAATAAATGTGTTACAATACCAACACAAACATAAGCAGTAACTAACGAGTTTAATAATCATAAAACACTAGCCTAATTGGTACTTTTCGATTAAATGCCCACCTTTATTGTTGTTATTTGCTTGTACTTGGTCATCAGTTTATTTTGCAGGTATGTTAGGGAAAAAAACAAAATATATATTTAATACGTTTTTTTGTGTTTTTTCCCTTAAGCTAACCTGTAAAATAAACCCATGACCAAGCAAGTAGCAACACAAAGAGGTAGGCATCTAATCGAAAAGTACCCAAGAAACTAGTCTTGCGGAGTAACATGAGTCAAGTCAATGAATTATGTTAGGTTAGGTTAGATCAGGTACTTCATACGTGATAAATTATACTGTAGATTTGATTAGTATTTGCTTTATCAAAGGATACTTTATACAGTACGTACTTTAAAATATTGTGCTCTGTACTTGTCTTGCTTATATTGTACGAAGTACTTAATATTTTAACACAGTAATGGTCCAACATTGTTTCATACAAAATACTTGTTTGATACAATCTAGTTTGACTTTAAATTGTTTGATTTTGGCAATTCTTCAAGGATTATTTGGGAAGTACTGTTGATTCTGTGACATTTGGTTTGCTATCAAAACGATGATATGTAATATGTTTGAACATAGTCGTTTCTCAATTGTTCACTAATAATGTCAATGTGTTTTCCCCTACGACAATCACGTGATGTCATTAGAGTAGGAACAAGTTCCGTATGGGATCAGTTGTCATTCTAGATTAGATGCCCTAACGAATCGTAACTATAGTGAATGATGACACAGGTTGTTTGTTGTTGTTCTTTTTGTCGTCGTCAAAAGGCAAAGCAGTGAAATGATTGTTTGTTCCTCGCCAACAACCAATGTTAAATTAGTGATCCTTGTAAATGCAATTGAACACGACCATTTATTGTTTGACGACGAGAAATATGAGATTGTTTGGCGAATGAAACTAAGTTTGCTAGTAACAAAAATTTAGTTACAAAGCAAACAATGCTAAGCGACGTTTCACATTAAATTGCAGCGTTACTATTATGTATGGACAATTTTTTAGTTTTTTTGACGATATTAGTTTTCTAGTAAATGTCATTTTCACAAATGATAATATTTTATTACACTCTTTATATTAGCTTCACTTGTGCGATTGTGAGTGAACTAGGAATTAAATGTATAATGTCATCTACAAGCTTTTATGAGAATATACTGTATAGTCTAGTGTACAAAAAAACCCGCATAAAACGAGAACTGCATAACTCTTTCGCATAAATTAAAAACCGCATAAGTCCATTGTAAAAAAAAATTGCAGAGAAAAATTAATAAATCGAAAATTGCAGAAATCAAAAAAAATAAAATCACTCAAAAACTCGCATAAATGAAATATAAAATTAATCGCATAATTTGAATTCGCATAAATCTAAATTCGCATTAATCAAAATTTGAATAAATCGAAACACGCATAAAATCAAAAATTGGACTTTTTGCATTATGTATGTACAGTACATACTGCAAAAAACGCATACTGTCAAACGCATACTGGTTTACGCATACTGTCAAATAGCCTACAGGTATACTGATACCTGTAGGCTATTTGACAGTATGCGTAAACCAAAATTATACAAAATAATTTTCAACGTTGATTCCCATTTAAAGTATAAAAAGCATTTTTTAATTTAATTTAATTTTTTACTGAACGATTTAATTTTTCGATAAGTTTGTCTTTTCTAATTTTACGAGTTTTAATAAAGCGAGTAAATTTGACTTATTTTGCTTCTTGCTGCAAAAAAAGCAACGTACAGTAGTTATAACAATATTTATTTATTTATTTTTACATACACAGCCCAATATAAAATTGAGGTATTTTTATGTTAACCGAAAAGCCGCTTGTAGCGCTTTGGTAGCTTCGGTTAGATAAAACCAACAAAAAACGTATTAATCTTATGATTAATGATAAATTATTAAGATGTAAAAATAATAGAAGATAAAAAAATCCCTTGTATGACTCCATTATTAGACTGTGTACGAGTAGAAACATCTTCACCAATTTGCAAAAATCGTTGTGAAAAATAATCGTTTAATAAGGTGAGCGTGTTGTATTTTTAACTAACCTAAACTGGTATCTTTATTCATAAACATTAGTTTAAGTTATAAATACCAAAAACAACAACTATGCGCCCCAAAACGGCTTCTTGGTCAATAGAAAAATATCCAAATGAATAAAAATATCAAATTGTTAGCAGTTTCATATATTATAATAAATATATTAAAATGTTTTTTAAGCATACTCTTTATATACGGTCATATACAGATATACTGTATGTACATACATAATACAAATGATCCAGTTTTGATTTCCGCTTGTTTCAATTTATGCGAATTAAAATTTATGCAATCTTTAAGTTATTCGATATTCAATTTTATACGTATTTTGATTTATGCGAATTTTGATTCATGTGAATTTTGATTTTTATGCAAATTTAAATTTATGCTATTGATGAGTTTAAAAATTTGATATTCGATTTATGCGAGCTTTGAGTAATTCTGTTTATGCAATTTTCGATTTA
>JAQIWH010006006.1:0-13583 GCA_034695005.1 Cryptops parisi
TTATTTTTGCACAAAATAGTAAACTTACACTAATAGGTCTTATAAGCCAAAGAGGCTTGTTGACCTATATAATATTAAAACATTTTTTCTAAATACAAAGTTAAATATTGACAAGGAATATACAGTAGTGCAATATAAGTACACATCTATTGTGAATTACCAACTTCACATTGTATATGAACCAAAAGAAAAAAGAAAAAAATACCAACAATAGAGGGAACAAGAATAATAAACTAGCTCTTATGCTCTGATAAAGCAAAACTTATTTCTATGTCCATAATAATTTCATAACCCAATACAACACATTTCAATGAGGGTGCAACATCTTCCTTTTTAACATGGATTTAAACACGGGAATAGAGCTCAATCTCTGAAGGTGTGACAATCCATTCCAACATACTACCCCTCTGTACACCACTGTACTCTTAATAAACCCTTTCAACTGTATAGTCATGATGTACCCGGAGAATCGTGTTCCACCAAGTGAGTGCCTTATTAAGCTAGATGTTAACAGCATCACTCTATTTGGCAGATTCCGACATTCAAATTCGTTATGTATATTCCTGCATATAGTTCCACGATTTGGTATATATTTAATATTTTTAAGTTTTCGAACTGCCAACCCACACTTTGCACCCTATGTAATCCCATTATTATTCTAACAAAATGCTTTTGCAAAATAAATATTTGCCTTAAGTTAGAGTTCCCCATACCTCCACACTATACACCATTTTTGAATAAACTAGAGAGTAATAGATTTGCACCAGCATTTTTCTCGGTAAAATTTCCTTAATTTTATAACAGACGCTTATTTTTTTCCTAAAGTCCTTTACAATATTTTGGATATGTTCTTTCCATGTTATGGCATCGTCAAATACGACACCCAACCATTCCCAGTGCCGTACCCATTCAATTTTATCATTCTCATATTTAATGGTATCATCTTCAGGGAAGATCACCTTGTTCCGCATCTTAAATAGCATTGCTCTTGCTTTCTTAACATTTACAATCAAATTATTCTTAGTCATCCAACTTTCAAATCTCTTCATGCAGTCATGGATCTTTTGAATCATTGCTGAAAACTCCACATATTTCACAATAATTGCAAAATCATCTGCATACATTATTATCTTAGTGTCTTTCAAAATTTCTGTAAAATCACATACATACGGATTGAATAAAAGGGGGCCAAAGAAGCTTCCCTGTGGTACTCCCCTCTTAATCTGAATCTCTTCCAATCGATACCCATCATAGTACTTTAAATAGTCAATGTGTGACACGATGTTTTGAGCTGATTTAAAGCAAAAAAAGATTTTGCATATGGTGATGTTAACTGATTAACTGACTTCTTAACTGATTAACAGAGTTAACTTAACTTCAGTTACATGCTTAACAAATTAACGACAAAACGATTAACAAAGTTAACTTTTTGGTTAACTGAGGAACGGTTAACGAAGTTAACTTTTCCATTTACTGTGCCCAGCTCTGGATACGATCATATGATAATAAATATTTAAATTATTAGCTATGTTAAAATGTGCCCCAGCACTGTTCAAAGGTACTCCACCTTTGTTCATAGCTATCAACTCTAAAGCGGGACTGTCACGTTTGTCTTTTCGTCAAACAAAACAAAACGAAGACGAAAAATACATCACCACATGGCGAGCTTTTCTGGTCGAGCCTTTGGAGGCCCGGTGTGATGACGTCATGCGACGCCTTCCGAGGACAAAACAGCTTCTTCCCACATAAAACACAAAAGAAACGCTTGACATTAAAATTGGCCAATCACAAGGCAGAAATCCACAGGGCAGGCACGCAGTACAAAAACGAAGATTCCCAGGCAACCAAATAATTAAAAAAAATATTTTTTAAAGCTCATGAGTTTTAAATCCAAGTGATATGTTTTCATTATTCTCTTCGAATTTTTAAAAGCAAGTAGAGTGCGAATTCTCGTTGCTTGAGTTGCAGTTGAACCACAAAATTGGCCAATCACAAGGCAGACAAACCACAAACAGTGCAGGTATGCACTATGCAGTACAAAAACAGATTCTCAGGCATCCAAATGCTTTTAGAAAAGCATATTTTTTTAAGATTACAGTTTGAAATTTAAGTGATATGTTTTAATTATTCTCTTCGGTTTTTAAAAGCAAGTAGATCACAAATTAAGCGCTAATTGAGCGCGAGCCTGCAGTGTATCGGCATGGCAACGGCAGCTGTGCATGTGGAATGCTAGAAACGAAAACAAAGAGTTTAGGCGCGAATTTGAGAACGGTTTTCGGCGAAAATACATGACGTCATGACGAATGCAAAACGAAATGAAAACGATCACTAAAAGACGAACGTGACAGTCGCTTTAGATTCTGGTTTCAATCCCAGCTTAGGACAAATAATAACATTTTTTCCAAAATAAAATGAAGTTAGAAAGAAAGTAGAAAAATAAATGAAGGTGGAATTTGAAAAAGAAAAGAAAAAAGGAGGTGAAAAGGAAAGAAGAAGGGTGCCCATTTTTGCGAATCTTGAAGACATAAGACAAGACATATATTAACTGCCAATTTGTAATATTTTTTATTTTGTTATAATAAAAAAAACTTATGATGAAAAAACTTGTTATAATAAAAATACTAAGATCGGCACTATGCTACGCAAATGCCAAAAAACAGAGCGGAGCTGATTTCATTTGCACTGTTATAAGAATAAGATTTGTACTCGAAAGGAAACGAATTCAAAGACCAATGCGTTGTTTAGGCTTAAATTGTTTGAATGAATTGTACATACGAACACTAACCTAAAGCTACTGAATTATATGTTTTTATATCCGAAAGCTGCCTTTTTAGTATCATCAGTCATGATCCAATCTATTATTAAATGTCCCTAAAGTTTGCATGTACCCATTCGTCTTTTTTCTCTGGGGTAGTGTATTTTTAAAGGCTTATATTTAGTTCACTCTGTGTGTGTTACATCAAAATTTTCGAAGTCGTGAATTCGAAGCTATTTTTAACCTGATTTCCGATGTTCTATCGACTTGAAATTTTGCATACGTATGTACAGTATTTCTTCATTGAGTGGATATGTCGATATATACATAAGGTCTCGACCCGTTATTCACACGGTCAAGAATACCACACCTGCTGTCTGCTGAACCCTAAGGCAAATGTGGGTTTTCTTTTGTTACACCAACATGCCCAAAATAAAATAGTATAAAATAAAATAAATTAAAAAAACTTTTAAAAAAAGGCTTTTATTTTGCAAATACACTAAAAGTTAAAAAATAAAATTTTCTTCCGTATCCAAAAAATGTTCTTAACACACATGACTAAAAATAAAAGCATGGGTGTACAGGTTTAAAATTTTACTCACATCCCCTGAGTGAATTTTACTCTCATCCCAATACAATTTAATTAACGTTAGTGCCCAGCCCACGCTTTTAGTTTTAGTCATGTGTGTTAAGAACATTTTTTGAATACTGAAGAAAATTTTATTTTTTAACTTTTAGTGCATCTGCAAAATAAAAGCCATTTTTTAAAAGTTTTTTTAATTTATTTTATTATGTGTATTTTTACAGTGTATTTTTGAAAAGGGTGGGTTTATTAGGGTAACAAATCTATAGTTCATTGGGGAGGGTGCAGCTACTATGCAAAAAAAGGTAGAAGGTCAAAGCACAGCTGTTGGTCACTACAACTTCAATTATAGAAAAATAAAATATATAAAATAAATAGAAAAGTAGTACAAATTTTATACTAATTAAAAAATAGGTTAATAGAAAATAAATACAAAAAAATAAACACTGTAAAAAAAACGAAAAAAAATATCCGCTAAACGCAGTTTTGATCCTGAGACCTTTCACTTACCAGCCAATCGCTCTACACCGAAGCAAACTTGGCACATTGAAACACAAACTATCAAAACACATGTCATAGCAAATCATCTGTGACGACATGTATGACGTCAATATAGTTAGTCAGTTTAATGAGTTTTGCGGAAATGTTTTTGACGTTGTCCCATAGACTATCACGATCGTGCTATATCTAAAATTTGAAGGTTCTATTTGTTACCATTGCAAAGTAATTTGCGAACAGAATTTCACATCTGAAGTCGGGCAAAGAAGAGCTCCGCTCTGATAAAAACAATATTCGAAGCATCGTGCCGTAGTTTGCATGTGCATTAGAAGGGTCAACACGTGTAACATTTCTTTGGTGACCCCATATTTCTGCTAGAGTAGAATGTTACTGAAGAAGTTAGGGAGGAATTTAGTGTCCACTCGAATTTAGAGTCCACTTAATTGAATCACGTGATTTAATCAGCAATGTATCATGAATTTAATTCTGTTTCTAAAATGACCACTTTAGCTTTCCTATATAACAACAGCGAAAAGTTACAACGTAATAGTGCTTCTTGTCGAGCACAGCACATTGCTACAGCTTTTGGAGGCTTTCCAGCATAACACCGTGCATAGCTACAAGCTGATGGCCGAATACTACAAGTAATGTAAATAAAATTTTACAGCATAAAATTTTAACCTTTTAGGTATATTAATACAGTACATCTAAGCTGGCCTTACGAAAAATGTTTTTTTTAACTACATTTTATGTCGGAGGATCGGAAAAGACGGGTCGCTTATTCCCACGACCCAAAAATATAAGCGAGTCCTAAAACGTTGATGATATTTTATGAAAATTAATCGCTAAAACACTGGACAAACATTATTTTGGTATCCACCTGACCTCGCTCCAGAGGTTTTTCTCTCCTTTTTCTATTTTTTCCTTTTCACCTTGAGAAAGCTACCCTGCCAGTGAAGTAAAAAGCTTTTCAAATATTTTACTTTATTTTTTATCATGTGGTTCAGGATAGGGGACTGTGCTAAAATACACAACATACAAAAATAATCAACTACTCATCTTTTTGTACAACAGCACATACGAATTTTATCCTGGCAGGAATGCTTCAATAAATATCAAATAAAAGTAACTAGAAAATCGGCACTACATTAATCATCCGATACGATATAAAACTAACCATTCAAAATAGCAAAATACTGCTTTTGACTGACACCCAAGAAGTTCAGGGTTAGACTGACAAAAAACGTAGTCATCCATCTTACTTTTTTCTTTGATCATGATAAAATGTTTTCCCCCTTTTTTTTTATTCCCCCCACCCCACATCGAGTTAAAACTATAGCTTGGTTGAATAAATCATATACACAACAAAAACATATTATCGTTGGTGATTTATTCAATCTCATAATAAAAACCCAGTATATTTCATGACTGAAACCAAATCCCGCAGTTTCGCGGACAATTCATGTAAACAATGTATCTTACTGCATTAGTAGACTAAATAACAACATTTTATGATTAAAGTCAAATATATCGTGATAACTAACTAATTCTATAGATTTAATGTTTACATTGCTTAGTAATTATTTTCATGTTTTAACCAATTTCACATTTCGTGAAATAACGTATTTCAAATTTGACCGTCAAATTATTTATACTGTACTTTGACGGTGGAATATAAATATTGGACTAAAACATTGTCGAAGATCGTAATTTACGCATGCGTAGTGATTGTTATTTTGAATTACAGCCGAACTTCGTTAAACCGCTTCCCTATAAACCGTCACCCCCGCTTTTTACCGCTAAAGTGTGCAGAACAAATCTTCCTTCCATACTTTACATGTTAAATTTCCGTGATAAAACACCACTCCTCTGTCCGCCAACTGCCACACTTTTTAATCTACAAAAGAACTATTTGTATGGAAATTCATTCGTTGAAACCACCAATCTGAGGAAAGATCAAACGGGAAAATCAGAAAAATTCAAAAACAAAAATCTTACGGCAAGTTAGCAATATATAGTAGAACATCTTTTCGGGTCTTCTTGTCAAGAAAATCAGTCGGGATGCCGTAGTTGACATTTTAAAGGATACTCAGAAATGGGGGAAAGACGAATAAATTGAAAATATTTCTTTTCCTGATACTATATAATATCATACTTACTTCTTCATAAAATATAACTTCACGAAATGTATGCGTTGCAGAGACATTTTTAGCAAGAAAATTTACTCACATGTGAACATAAAGTTCAACTCAACACCTTTAAACCGCCACCCTCCCTCACGGCCATACTTTTGTCTAGATCTACAATGTAGAACCAAGGGTGACAATTTAACAAAGTTAAATTTTAAATCAGTCAGGAATAAACTTTTGGGATTTAACCACATCTGGAATAACAATCACTGAGCATGCAAATTCTATCACACCATCCTATCTAATAAAAGAACACGATCTTCCTTTTCCTCCTCCTGCTACTCCTACTCCTACTACTACTACTACTACTACCGGTACTACTACTACTACTACCGGTACTACTACTACTACTATTACTACTCCTCACCAATCATAGCCATTGGACAAGAAACATTACGTAGTACTATCTTTTGCTCCTGGGTATAAAAAAAATATTCTAGAACCTTCTAGAACTTTGAAAAATTTTCTAGAAACTTCTACTGTGTGACAGTGTCACTGTGTTTTTACTAACGCCACCTCACCATGTGTGAAAATGCCAAAACTCATACCGAAATCGATATTCTAACTGTATCGAATATTGCCAAGCAATATGAGTTAAATGAATACATAACTTTCCCGTCATTTTTGACGGTTATTTACTAGTCTATACTATAAAGACGGTCAATTACTTTGTGCGGTTTAGTAAGACTTAACCGTACAACTTAACCGCACAACTATCGGTCCAGCTTAACCGATTGGAACCAAACTCGGAAGGGTCACTCCCCTATGTCCCCGGATTAAAATGTAAATTTTTATCTCCCCCCATTTTCAGCCCCAATATGTGGGAGAGGTGAGCTAAATATCACATTTAGCAACTTATATAGAAGGCGTTATTATGCTAGGTCGAGTGGTCGACTGGTTAGATATACGTCAGCCCTGTGACATTAAACCCCCCAGAAGGCTTGTCTTTTAGTACACTTTATAATTATAATAATGTTCACGGGTTTATGACCTGGGTTTTATTTACTTGTATTCGTCGATAAACTATGACGATCATATTTGTGAACAAGTCCAGGGTCTTTGAGAGAAATATCTTTCAGGGACTACCAAGTGTCTTTTGAGCCCCCTTCCTTTGTCGAATCCTTATACAGCGAAACCTCCCTTGGTGGCCACCTTCCCTATGTAGCCATTGTAAAAATTCCCCTCCAAAAATGCATGTTTGGTAACATTTAACCTCTTATTTGTGGCCACTTATCTAATGTAACCATTTCCTTAAGTGACCAGGAAAATTCGGAACCAAACAAGTTTTTCACCTCTATCATGTGGCCAAAAACTTGTTTATCGGTGAACTGAAGATTAAATGACTCATTTAAAAATGATTTGACAAGATCACAATGATATGATTGGTCAGAGAATGATTAATAAGTAAAAATGTGCCTTAAAAAGAAATTTCTGGAATTCAACTCCTGATATTTAGACCTCGGATTTGTATGAAGTTGCATGTTTTTTTGCCTATATGCAACTCCTGCAAAATTAGTGAGGATGTTATTCATTGATGCACAAGTACAATGCCTAAATTTTATTTTGCATATTTCAGGTGTTGCTGCATATTTTTTTGCATATTTTAGCATTTATTTTCAGTTTAACGTAAAATGTTTATTGTCAGCCCTAAGTTTTTTCAAAATTTATCAAGCTTTTTTGAAATGATTGGGGTGCTGTCCATTGTTACAGATAGTTTCTATACATGTTCAATAATTTCATTGTCCAAATGCTGGTTTTTGTCTATGACCCTGACCAATTCCAGAAGAATGAAAATAAATCAATCCGAAGAAATACTGTACTGAAACAGTTTTATTAACTTCCAGTTTCGTATCTTTTTGTTAACACTTAAGACTTTCCAAGAGCCCAGTTCACATCATGTATAGTTATTCTGTGCCTCACATGCACAAATTTGCAGTTCTTTTTGCAAACATACTCATTTAAAAATTTTCATAATATCCATAATGCCAATGAAATGCATCGTTTCCTAACGAATTCACCAATAATGGAAAAATGTCTTTTGAGTGTCGTGCATGTCAAGAACATGATACATTCAGTTCATGTTAGATATAGTTACTAATGTTTGTTAGCTTTGTTATTATTTTATATTAATCGATCCTATTGATATTTGTAATTTCATGCAACAAGAAATTCCAAATTTTACACCAGAATAAAATTTTAAAAAAAAATTGAAAATAAAATGTTTTTGAATTTGTGTATTTTTGCAGGGCATTTAGCAACAAGAAAATGTTTTGCATATTTCATGTTTTTTCTGCATATTTTCGGGAGTTTTGTGACATTTTGCGTGCATATTTTCATGTTTTTAATGCATATTTTGAGGGTTTTTAGTGCATATTTGCATGAATATTTTCATGTTTTTAGTGCATATTAATCCAAGGTCTACTGATATTGTATAGCAGATTAGTTGTGCAACACTTATAGACAAAGGAGAGACTTTAATCTTGTGACTTTAACGTGTGACTTTAACCTCTACAATCAAGACAAACAGTACAGTAAAATCAAGATTCAAAAAGTGGCTTTGTACTGTATTACAGTATCTTTATACTGCATACTGTTTTTTGTCATGTTTTTTGTAGAACCTCTCAAGTGTGGTCACCTCTCTCAAGTGGCCAAAATTTTGTCCTCCCATAGGTGGCCACATTAGGGAGGTTTCACTGTAGTTTAATTATTCAAGTTTGAATCTTTGTAGTTTTTACTACTAGTGTACAGTTAATACTTTGTTTCTAAGGTCAGATGGGTCCCCTTTTTTGACCACGGGTTCTGTTACAATTTACCTTCTGCGCCCTCCTCTCATAGGTCCTGAACATGTTTCTCGCTTATTGGCATCTGTAGAAATGCACAACCTTATCATATCTAATAATTTCCAAATTTCCTTTATAAATACAATAATTTTTTTCCAGGAAAAATATTGATTAAAAGTCGAAGAATAAAACTGAATACTAGTAGGAAAACAGAATGGAGTATGTTTATCGTGATATGAAGAAAAAAATGAATAAAAGAGGGGCTCAAGAAACGAAACCTTTCTTCAACTGACATTCTTCTCACACAGCAACAAATACTGTATATTTAAATGACTTCACGCTTGGAACGATAAAAAAAGAAGACCCATCAAATGTGAAAAGCAACTTCATTTTCTACGCGGCTATTATGTCGGAAAACCGATACTTTTCCAGTTACCAGGCTGAAGAAAACTAGCACCATTGTATCGACAAAACAAAAAAATAACTTTAACAATTCTGTTAGAAAACATCCCTCCCTGTCAATGACACCAACATCCCTGTGGATTTGAAAGTAAAATGAAAAGCTGTCAAAACGAAGACTTATTATATCAACCGAAAAAAAAATCTATGTTTCTAAAAAACAAAAGATGAAAAAAAAAAAAAGTATATTATCTACTCGGTCCAAAACTGGCACACAAGTTTGCTGAAACCACAGAGAAAGTGTGAATTCAGAAAGTCAAGCGTATTGGTGGCAGTCTTTAATCACTAAGTATATATATTTTTTGTTCAGAAAAATCAAAATTGGAAATTGCAAGGGTTGTAAGTGGATAAGGAAAAAAAATCATTAACAACAACAACAACAACGTTCGAAAAAAGCTTTCTTTTTTTAATGCATTAAATACGAAGCCAAACCGCAGATCGAGTAAGCTTCTCAAGAGCTTAACTCAACGTTTATCAGGTTTTACACAAGCTAAAATAACTTTTCAGCACAATGCTCGTCCAAAGAAATGATGAAACAACAACAAAAAGAATCAATTATCGTTCTTTTGACGAAAATATAATAGTGTCCTCGAGATTTAAGTATATGTCAGGGATTATCTAGCTTGCTTGCACAGACATGATTTTTTCCCTAATTAATCAAATTAAATTAACGTTACATTCAAGTTCTAGTCCGTTTTAAAGGACAAGAAGATAACGAGTCTTGTGGGAATAACACTACAGCAGTAAAATACGAAACAAAGTTGGAAAGTACAAAACTTTGTTGAGATGCCAATTTGCTTGTTCATCCAAAGTCTTGTTCAAACACAACTCGTATGCGCAAATCAAACTAAAGTTAAATCAAACAAACACAAAAGCCTTTTTTCGTCAAAAACAACGGTGAAGTAATAGTTTTTAACACAAATTATAAGAGTTGGAGAGAGTTAGTCGACAAAGTACAACATTTCCAAATATGGTTGGTTGGTTCTATTTGCGAACTAATGAATGTTAGTAGATGTAATATAGTAGTTGTTCACAGATTCCCCTAATTCTGTGCTATACTATTTAATACTCAATTAGCAATGTCAAAAGTCATAAGGCAAAACGCCTCCCCGACAGTCGGATGTTATTTTTCTGATGTCAATACAGTATACTTTTTTTTATCCGATACTCAAATAACCTGAACTTTCAAGCAACCGGTACCCGAATGGTTTTCGGGTTAATGAAGATTATGGTTAAGTGTTTAAAAATAAATATAACAAGGATAATTTTATTTTCATTACATATTCAGTATATATTTTGTAACGTATTATGTTAATAAAATGGGTACCGTCGATCGTTTCACATAAGATTAATGTACAAGTACTAATCCTATCTAATAAAAGAGCACAACCTTCCTCCTCCTACTACTACTACTCCTCACCAGTTATAGAAACATCACGTGATTTTTTCTTTTGCACCTGGGCATTCTAGAAGTTCCAGAACAGAGAGCTTTTTTACTAGCGCGTACTTACTCACCAGCACCACCGTGTGTGAAAATGCCGAAATAAATATTCTAACTGTAACGAATATAGCAAATAATAACTGTAACTAATGTTGCAAAGCAACATTAGTTAAATGAAAACAAACAAAAAAACTACTCCGTCATTTTTGACAAGCTATTTACTAGTGTATATTAATATACGAACTGTATATCGTCTCCATAATACACTATTAATGTACTAGTAATTATGCAATTGAGGGTTAATTACATTAATGTACCTTACATTATTAATGTACCTATATTAGTTTTATATCAAATAATGTAAACATATTTTAAAGTAG
This sequence comes from Cryptops parisi, assembly GCA_034695005.1. Lineage (NCBI taxonomy): Eukaryota > Metazoa > Arthropoda > Chilopoda > Scolopendromorpha > Cryptopidae > Cryptops > Cryptops parisi. The sequence goes on from JAQIWH010006006.1 coordinate 11,086, forward strand.
TCATAAATAAATTTATTCTTGGCCTATTCTGACGAGTCACCAATAAATGAGCCGTCTGAAGTCAACGAGAACTAACCAACCTTTTTCATATTTTGATGAAATTGAGAAAATAAAATCGAATTAAGCTAGAACCTATGCTGAACCATAAGTTATTTTTGCCTCACATAACTTTCCCGTGAACAATAGATGATAGTTCTCATTGTAAGTGAAATCTAGAGTGGGTGTATGTTATGTTAGAGTTAGACTAAACACGAAAATTTGTAGTTAGTTCCCTTTGGCTTCAGACGGCTCAAATATTGTGTGGTTGTTACAAGTTTAAGCTCCTTGAAAAAGAAAATTTCTCCTGAAAGACCGCACATATTTTGTTGGTTACCTGACATGAAAGCCAAACATCGAGTTTTCCAGTGTTTTTCGTTTAAAATAGTGTTTCAAAAGTCCCTCATTATTTTTGAATGTTGATTAAAATTACACTTGCAAGAGGAATCAAATGAAAATTTGGTTACAAATTTTTATTTTGTAACCAAAATACTTATTTTTCACGAGAATTATGATGGATTGAACTTATCCTCATAACTCTACTAGAAAGTCACTAGCACACCTCAACGTGGGCACGGTCTTTTTCGAAATAAGCGAGTTACCGCTTCATCCATTCTCGGCACGTTTTAAGACACTTGGTGAGAGTTTATCACAACATGAATGTCGTTAGTCGATTACCTGCTTAATTGATGAGACACGTTTGAATTTTTTAAAAAAGTCGTCGGTGTCCACGTCGAGGTGCACGTTCCATTATTACACTTATGAAACCAAGTTTAATTCCACCATAATTCTCGTGAATCAAAAGACATTGCAACAAAATTATAATTTGGTTCCTCTTGCACGTATAGGGTTATTAAAAAACAAACCGACAGTTTCAATGATTTATAAAACAAAAAGAATTCAATATACTCAAACTCCTAATAAACAGTTTTGACGAAAACAAAACGGGACGTTATTTTTACAGCCACTTATGAATATCGCAAGGAACGATATGAGGCGTCACGTGACCATTAATGCATTCCTGCACTCTTGTGTTGGCCCATATTGTAGCCATATCATTATCACTCGGTGACTCACCGATAGTGATATGACTTGGATGGCCCCCACAAAAAGTCCCGATCTAACACTTTGTGACTTTTTCCTACGGAGATAATAGAAGACAAAATCATTGTCCCTCCCTTTCCAGTTAATTAAGATGAAGAGAAACAGCGTATCAACAACGGTCATTGCTGAAGTTGATGAAGATGTGTTACGGCGCGTGTGGCAAGGATTTCACTACAGCGTTGATATACCGTGTGACTAAAGGTGCACGCATAGAACATCGTTGAATTGCGGCGAAAAAATATTCACAATTTTTCTTCAAAATTGTGTATTGTGAGTTTGGATAAGTTATTGAAACTGTCTATTTCTTTCTGAATAACCGTGTATTATATTAATAATGTTTTCAAAGATGAGAAACTTTTGGGAAAAAAAACAACTAGGCATACTCGTATCATTAACCAACACTTTCGATAATATTAAATATGCAAAATAGAGTAGCCAGGATACACGTTTAGGTATTTTAGGAAATACAGGATTTCACACTTTAAAAGATCGACTGACGAAATTGTTGGGTTTGTTGAAAGTTTTCTAGAGCTGCAGTATATCCTTGAGCATTTTCCCCTGCACTTTCCAACTTCTTACTTCAGAAATTGGTCAAATGTAAATATTTGTTCTACACACTTGAATGAGTACGTAGAAAAGACTTCTTGTTTATTGTATCTCTTGACAACAAGAAGCTGCTAGGTTTCTTGCCCCAACTAGTTTGTTTTTTTTAAGTAGTGCGCCAACTTAGTTTCTCAATAGTAACAAAGTATTACTGTAGTATGATGAATTATTATTTTAGTATAAATATGGTATCGATTCAATCTACGTTTACTTTGTCATTCGCAGCGTGCGGTACTTTGATGAACCACCAGAAATATTTATAAACGTTACAGAGATAAACGACAATAAAAATAACACGTATGAACTTACAAATGGATTCCGAAATTTTGTAGAGTTCGCAAAGACTCTTTCGACAGCGTTTTACCAGTATATAATGGCTGCTATAATAGCAATTTGGATTTTCTATCCCCAGAACTTACACCAGTTCTGCTTATTTACAAAACTATGATAATGTGATCGCCTAAATTCAAAATTGAATTTCACGATTTTATTTATTTCTTCTATTGTGAATATTTCATAAGTAAATTTTAAAAAGCAGTAACTTCCCATTTTAAACAAAAAACATGTTGAAAATAAAATAAATTAAAAAAACTTTTAAAAATAGGCTTTTATTTTGCAAATGCACTAAAAGTTAAAAAATAACATTTTCTTCAGTATCCTGAAAATGTTGTTAACACACATAGCTGGGCACAAGTCCGTTAATCCGTTAATCGTTAATTAACGAAGTTAAAAAATTGATTAACGATTTAACTTTT
>JAQIWH010006007.1:0-13582 GCA_034695005.1 Cryptops parisi
ACTACTTTCGACTAGTGGCAGGAGACAGGTGTAAGAAGGCCAACAGATTCTCTCCACTGCAAGCTGAGGATGGTTTTTAGTATAGTCACATCTAACTGATCATGGCAGCCAGCCGACTGATGCAAACATCCAAACAGTGATTCTATGGGGTCACTGGCGAATTTCCTGGGTCAATACAAACTGGTACCCATGATTTGTAATCAATGCACGGACACACATTGCAGTCGATGTGGATGTTAGTGAAACAGCCTCGAATGTTTCTGCAGTCAGTATGGGCTGTCCGGCGACACTTCCAGACGTTTGCAGTGTCTTGATATATTCCAGAAAATCTTCCTGCAGCCAAGTGAGTTTTTCGTCATTAACATCTTTGAAATGCCGGCAATCAGGATTACGCATTCGAATGTATTGAAATGTGTTGCTGACATCGTTAACCATGAACCACTTGCATATTTGAATCATAAACTTGATAGCATCCCCAGCATCAGCAAATTTGTAGGTGCCCAGATTATTAGACTGCTCCTGGAGAAACTTGAAGTAAACGTTACAGCATAAATGTGTGTATGGTAGAAGACAAGATAGGCACGTTTCAGTTGTTTATCACACAGGGAAATTAACAATTTGGTATGGCATATACAAGACGTGTGGAAAGAAAGAGAGAGCGAGCCTTATTAATATACACTAATTAAAAATGAGAGCTATACGTACCAGGCGACGCTGCCAACAAATAACAAAAAGGCGGACAGATTAAATAGAACTAAAGCAAGAAAACGGTTATTTTATACCTTGGTCAGAATTTGGTTGAAATAGAGAGTACAAGTCGGGAAAACACTCCTTGTAAATAAACCTGAAAATTGTGAACTGTGGAATTAAATAGACAGTGGCAAAATCGAAAGTAATCACCTCATTGGCAGATTCTCTCTCTCCTACCCGTAAATAAACGTGACACTGGGAAACTCACCAACTGAGACACTGGGAAAGTCATCTGACCCATGTGCAGCATCTCTCTCTTCCATTGTAAACACGTGTGAAAGAAAGTGTAACATTAACTGCTTGCGTGTTAAAGTATAAATGACAATGAGTGTATAATTATACACAAAACGGTGATAAAACTGTTAAGTGAACTTAATAAAGGTATAAATGTGGACCAATTGACACAAAAAATGTTATGAAAAGAAATCAGTTGTAAGTGTCAATGTGGCCAAATGACAAAGTATGAAATAATCACAAAATTTGTGATATATTGGTTTAACAAAAAGTTTAATTGATAGAATGTATAGTAATAGGTAAAATGAGTCGAAATGCCTTTTAGCAAAATTAATTTAGATGATTTTATAAATTAACAACAGTCATGATTAAACAAAACAGAGGACTGGAATTTGTCATTTCCTATCTTGCTGTAGTGTCAGATTTCACGACCACAGCTTCACACAGGTGTGTGCGAAATTATAGGAAAAAGGCATATGAAAAAATAATTTTATTTTTTTGAATGTGTAACATCTACATATATAAGTTTTGAAATAAGAGTTATAAACGGTGAAAAATATAAGGTGTTAATCCATAATGCTAAATGAGTTATTACCATTTGGAACATATGGAAATTAACAGGTTGGAAACAAATATGCGAGTGATATATTTGGTCAATATATCGAGTAAACAAAAATCTTGTCAGACAAACAAATTTTAACAGTTGTTATAAATTGTGGTGTGGTAAGCAAATTTCATAATGAATGAGCATTATGAACAGTAGGACTTGGTGTGTTGAAAATATGGTTAACAGCAGACGAGATGTATGACAAAGTACGATGAAATAACCTACGGTGTCTCAAGGTTTAAAGTATAACATCAAGTATTCTAGCACTAACGCAATACTCGGTAATTGATTACAGTTTAGTTACATTCCAACGCAATACTCGGTAATTGATTACAGTTTAGTTACATTCCAACGAGTCGAAGAGTATCAACATCTCTTGCGAAATAGATTGAAAAACAAGGGAATTCAAGACACTAATTCCTGTCACAAAAAGCCTCTGAATTACCAAGTTTTCGACGCTCTCTAGCAGACGATGTGATATTAGGTTCTGTCACACGGATAAGCCCTAACGCGATCTCTAACTCCACGGTATGATAATAAAACTATCAAAAGGTTAGCTCATACAACTATCAATAGGCATCGTACATAAAAGTAAACTGAGGAGTAAACAACCCCACAACGGTAGGGCTTGTTCGACGCAACATGTAAATGAGCTCTGTCTTCACCAGAGTGAACGATAATCTCAACTGGCAAAAAATGGAAACCTTATTCAAAAAGGCAATTCTCGTTGGAATCCTACTTAAACGGGAAGTTGAAACTTATTGGTAAAAAGTAAATCTCTTCAAGTCTACGGTTTGACAAGTGAGCGCATAAGAGAGATTAAACAGAACTGTTCTCACAGTAAAGGAATGACAGCCAGTATAGCACCCGATGCGAAACCTCATTATGAGCGGTGACTATAAGATGAGATGAACTCGACATTGTGACATCTGTATAACCCATCACGGACATGGTACATACAGGATGAGTCAAAATAGCTCCAAAGTACACTAGCGCTATTTCGAAATGTGATTAAATTTCTGTCAATTTTGTTAATTTCCAGAAAAATTACACAACGTATGGAGGATGTGGTGTCATGTCCGTGCTACCCCTACTCTTTGATTAACACCACGAGGTTACATCAAAAAGACAGTTAAAAGCTACTCATTCGACGACACATAACTGTAAATAAAGAGATGAAAAGGCACTTCTATTCCTTAGTGAAACTTGGATTCCTTATTCTAATAAAACAGTTTATGACGTCAGGTTAAGGTTCTGGTCCCTTGCGAGGACAAATGACAAAAAGTCTACCTTAAGGTTAGGAGAAATACAATCCAACACCGGAGTATGCTTAAAGTAAACAAACAAAACTAAAGCTGAGGTGGATACGTCTTCACTAATGGTAGAAAGAAGGCTTATTACCAACAGGCTTAAATCCAGAGTTGCAACAGTAAACAGGAATAAAGTTTACACTTGAGAGTTTAAATATGAATTAAAGTCAATAAAAACAGACTGATGATGAAGTAGGTTAACTTTAATTATTACACAATGTAAATAGGTATATATTTATATCCATATTTACGCTTGATAGGCCTAACATATATAAATGAAGAACCCGGGTTGTACAAGTAACATTGTACTTATATAATGGACAAAATATTATTATATGATCGAATGAAATGCTAATGTAGTAAAACATACTTGATATGAACTGATCACTCATATTAATATGAGAACACTACAGGTAAAGTATAACATAGCCAAATGGTATGAGGTTTTGCAATTTATAACGTGTTAAAAAGTTGATTTATATTCATTACTGAATTGAATTGTATATTATAAAAAAATATTGTAAATAAGTAAGATTTGAATGGATATAACAAAAGAGACAACAAGACAGATAAAACGTGCATAAACATTTTATTAATGTTTTTATTATATATATTATATATAAAAACAAAACCGAGGAACGGCATGGACTCGAAATCTGAAAAGAAACAATTATACTAATATTAGAAAATAGTATTCAATTGACAACATAAGAGGTTACACAAAGTTACATCATAACAACGTAAAGTATAGCTCTAATGAATCACATCAGGTGATTTCTGATGAATCATAACAGAAGTTAGGAAAGAACACGTGCAAAACCACGTGTAGACAAGAAATAGACATTAATTAGAATTCCAATTGGAACTTAATTATAAATTGGATAAAACACCTGAGTCTGATTCATCTAGATCACTTAATTAAGATAAATTTGGCATATGAAGTAAAAGTTAAATGTGTTAAAAAACACATTACATAATTGAATGACCAACAGATGGTTTGAAAAACGTATATAAGCAGGGAAATTTGCATAAATCGAAGGAGTTGGGGGCAGAAGCCTCGTATGCCAAAAGTTGTGAAAATGTAGCAAAAGGATTGCCAAGCGAAGCCATGCCAGAGTTGAGTATAACATTCCAATAATTTCTAAGTCAAATTCTTCTAATCACTACTTACACTAGTAAGAGGTTAGACTAGAGTGTACAGTCAAAGTGACTTGTCCATGAGAGATAGAAATAGAACACATGCTTAAGAACCAACCATCCATCCAAGCTTACTTTTAGTTCTTTTAACAACAAACAAAGTGTTGTTTCCTTGTAAGCAATAAAAGTAAGATATAAGTATTAGCTGACATTATTCACACTGTTGAATAATCAATTATTGTATATATATTTATTCTAAGTAACATATTATAATAAACCATATTACAATTACACAACCAAAGCACAGCGAGTCTCTTTTTTCTTAAAGGGGCTTGGTGCTCCAGATTCGAACCGTACACCTATAGTGCGTAAGCCTAATTGGAATTTAAACATGAACTTATAATTGGTCCAGGAAAACCACTATACAAGCCAATTAACATTCAGAGAGGCACTAAGTAGCATAGACAAGGAAGTAGGTGTGTTGTGGGTTCCTCCCTCTCAAGTCATCTGTACCCCATACAGGTGGGGTATAAAGGGGAAGGCTACAAAAGCATAAAACTTAACCAAAAAAGAACTAGTAAAATGTTAGTTTAAAATGTTATAAAATAACATACAGTTTTTATGATAAAAAGTAAAACACAGAACGCATGTACAAATTCGGGTTCCAAAATATTTATTTATAAAAAAAAATAAAAATAATAATAATTTCAATTTCGGTTTTTGCATTATAACAACTGCGAAGGCCAAAAACATAATACAAGACATTCTTTGAATTGATTGTAAGAGATTGTGGATAAACATACAAGTAATTTCCAGTGATGAAAACAAACATTGATAAAGAAAATAGTATTAAGAATTAGAATAAAAATTAAAAATTAAAACAAAAATTAGTTGTAGAGATCGATTGGGTTGTCGGTAGAATTGTAGGTTTCTTGTATCCTAAACAGTGGGGCACGCCTCGAGTGCAGTTTCTTCAACAAAGGTGGCTTGAAAAGAAAAGAGTGAGCTTGCCTGGTGCAGTTAGGCCTACGGAAGTAGATTTCGTGTTTAAAATCCTAAACCTTAATATCACCGGCAATAATGTTTTTAAGGAACTTTTGGTCAGCAGTATGTCTCAGCTGGCAAAGGGGAGCCAGCGGAGCTGGAAGTGAGAAATTAGGGAATTTGCGGTTCATGAACCGAATGAAGCAGGTCTGAACTCTCTCCAGGGAATGAGATTGTTGCTGGGTGCATCCATTCCAGGCAACTGAAGCAAACATGAGATGCGGCAACACCAGAGCCTGAAACAGGTGCACAAATGTGAAAGGCTTGGTGAGCTCACTCGAATTCCTGAGAATGGCCAATTAAAGGCCTTCAGGCGGGCACATGTGGTGTGATGATTGAAGGTTAGTTATTATCAGGCTGGACCCCCAGGTCTCTGATATTGCATTCAGTTTGCAATGATTATCCATTAACTTGATGGCTGTAGGGAGTGACGTTGACCTTGTTGGTAAATTGCACCACATGTGTCTTTTCAACATTAAGTATGAGGTTGTTCAGCCTGCACCAAGCAGAAAGATTGTTAATGTCTTCCTGGAGTTCCTCACAGTCTTTATTGTTTCTGATTATGCGGAAAATTATTGTGTCATCAGTATACATGAGGATCTTTGAGTTGGTGACGCAAGACGGCAGATTAGCAGTGAAAACTGTAAAAAGTAGAGGGCCAAGAAGTGATCCATGTGGTACCCCAGAATTGGTGACATATGGACGGGATGTAGCACCTTGAATAGACACAGAACATGGTCCATTCTGTAGATAAGAGCCAACCAAGGAGAGAAAGGTTCCACCTATCCCTAAGTTTTCTAATTTGTGAAGAAGAAGCTTATGATGAACATTGTCAAAGGTCTTGCTAAAATCAAAGTAAATTGCATCAACTTGTTTGGTGTATTCATAGGCTTCAAGCATCTATTGTAAAAAGGACACGAGGTTCGTAGTGACAGCGCCCAGGTAAGAAATCGTGTTGCTCGGGAGGGAGAAGTGGTTCCAGAGAAGCCAGCAGATATTTATGGATAATGTTATCAAAAACCTTAGCAAGTGTTTGAAGAATAACGATGGGTCTATAGTTAGAGACCATCTGTCGGTCACCCCCTTTGTAAATGGCAACGATCCGAGTGAATGTCCATGTTGAAGGGTAGTGACCGGTGAGAAGACAAATGTTGAAAAGATGTTGAAGAGGTTCAGTGATGAAAAAGGACAGCGCTTTGATGATGAACAAAGAAAAATCGGATGCTGGAAAGGTAGTTTTGTTGTGAAGTCGAGAGATACCATAGGTGACATCATCAGCTGACACTGACCCAAGAGTTGGAGGAGGAGGAGTTATGCGCTGGTCAAGAAAAGTTGTAATGGGGAGTTCGGGAGTTGGGGTGACAACCTGAGCAAAGTGTTGGGCAAGAAAGTTGCTGGTTTCAGTAGAAGAGTTGGATAGATAACCATCAGTCATGAGGATTTGGATAAGTGACTGAGATACATCATTTTGCCTTGAGCAAAGGTGATCCCAGAAATGCTTCAGATGAGCAATCAGTTCACATTTGATGCAGGTAATAAAAACTTTATAATCATGGGTTTGAAGATGCTTACAAGCGCGCCGAAGGTCACAGAATTGGATATAATGTCCTTAATCAGTTGATTGTTTAAACTGTTTGTGAGCTCTCTGTTTTTGCTTGATTAATTTAATGAGGTCACAGGAAAATCAGCTAGGGAAGCCGGTAGACCCACGACTTCTCCGGATGAGAACGCATTCTACAAGGAGAGCCCTTAGCTGTTTTTCAAATATCTCAATGGCATCGTTGGGGTCTGAACACTGTAGAGTTTCTCCCCAGTCTGCTTGTTGTACCAATTTGGTTAACTCAGGGTATTTGCCTTTCCTTGTATTTCAGTAAGTGGGGGATTTGGGAGGATGAAGGATGTCGTTGCTGTGCTTTTCTGTTAACCTCAATTGAAACGGGAGGGTGCAGGTAATCAGATTGAACAAGAGCATCAACAGTGGAAACTTCAGAGACAACCAACGGAAGATTGGTCAGAATGAGGTCTAGAGAGGTGCCCTGCCGATTAAGTACGTAGTTGGCCTGGCCTAGTCCACAGACAGCTAGCGCATCATCAAGAAGTGAGGCTTTTAAGTTACCATAGTAGCTACCAGCATTGGTGTTAATGTTAAAGTCACTTAGAACAATGACATTACCAGGAAAATGAAGAATGGTGTCCTGCAAGTTTTGAAAGGTTGGGCAAATGGAAGCAGCACTCAGGGTAGAAGGAAAGTAGACTGTGCCAATTAGAAAAAAAGGTGCCATTTTTCAGTAAAAGTTTGGCCAAGACATTCTCAATTTCAGTGATACCACTAGAATTAGGGTTGAATGGAGAGAGATTTGTTTATTGCAAGGGCAACACCACCACCTCTTGTGCTGGTATTTTTGTCATTTCTGAAAATAGTGTAACGAGCTTCAATAAAGGAGTTGGAAGCGTTATCATTAGTGAGCCATGTTTCAGTGAGTGAGATAATGTCATAGTCTTCAGCAAGGGCACTATGATAAAACTTGCTTGTTTTAGTACAAAGACCACGACAGTTTTGATAGTATAGACTAAACATTGTCCGCTACCTCTGGTAAAATCTCCGAAACCTGGTGGTTGCCAACAGAAACTGGTGAAAAGATTGACGAAGTCACATCAAAGGGCTGCTCGAGTTGTGAACTGTGAGGAAGTTGGATGGTTTATTTTGAGTAGTAGGTGAGCAACTATCTATGCTAAAATTTTCCTGCCAGAGAAGACAGATACATGCAGTGCCTTTAGTGATGCTACTTTTGTTTGTGTTGTCACATAGGTGGGTGGGAGTGTTGGAGTCATTGTCCAGGGACACAGAAAGAGAGATGTGCATGCACTTGCCATGTTTTAATGAATCTAAAATGTTATTGTGATTCAGACTTCCTTTGAAAGGAAAGATCAACGAATTGAGCGGCCAACGTTGACAGTCCAAGAAAGTTTCCCTTAACCCAATGTGTATGGACAGGTAAAAAGAAGAGTATGTAGGTGATTTGGTTTTCATTTGATGACAAACGACTTCAACTGAGCAGAACTTGGAGAAATGACTACACACGTCACCAACTGTGGTAGAAGAACTCAGTTTAGTAAGATAGAGCCTAACAAACCTAGGTTTCCGAGAAGAAGGCTGAGCAGCATGTAGTGAAGTATAGAAGCCTTTACCCTTTATTGGTTTGAATGCAGGTTGCTTTTGTGTCTTATCTTTCTGAAGTAGAAAACGGTCAGGTTGATCAGAAGAGGCAATCTTAATGGAAAGAGTGAAAATGTGATTGGGTGTTGACTCGTTCAGATCTGACTGAAGGGATAGGGGAGATTTGTTCCAAACAAAAAAAGAGGAAAACTTTGGCTTCATGCTCTGTATCCAGGATGCTTGGCTTGTTTTCATAATTGGTTAATCCTAGACCTATAAAGTTGCCACCTTGTTTATTGGGGTAAAGATTAAATTGAGTAGGGATGGATGTTAAGTTGCTGGCCACTACTTCAGCAAATGATCTGTAGCCATGAGGCATATCGTCCATGTTGATCAGTTTTGCATGAGCATTGCTGCTAACTTTTTGGTTCAGCAACACTTCTATGTCACCACAAAGACAATTGTTTTAAGCTTTAAGCAGAGATACCTTTTTTCTAACATCAGCAAGGCAATCTACTGTACGCTTAAACTGTTGAGTTTGAGATTAATAGTCAGATTGCAAATGTAGCAAATGCGGTTTGAAATTGGCCATTCTGTTGAAATAGAGTGTGTAACAAGTTAATCACATCAGAATCAGCAGAACTACAGGTTTGGACTAGTCCCAAAGGTCTGGAGATAGTTGCTGGCGGCTCGGCAGACAGTCTCCCTTGGTAGTCACCCCCTGATATTAAAGAGCAGTTGTTGTTGTTGTTGTCATCTGCACCAGATTTGCAGCAGTCACCTACATATGCAGGGGGATTGGGAGAAATTTGATCAGGCTCATTGCCACCATCTACCTGGAGTTAACTACCTTCAGATTTGGGAGGCCTGCAGAGGGGACAGACTTACGATGCTCGCACAAGAGTGGAACGACGAGCATACGTAGACCTAGACACCCCACTACATTCATCAAAATGTAGATAACAGCCTTTGACACATGAGATAAAATCTCCGGACTTAGGAAAGAGAGTTTTGCACTTTGTGCATGTGCTCATGATGACCAAGAGGTATGAAAGAGCAGAGCAAGATTGGAGTGGCGGAAAAATCCAAAACGAATGAGCAAAATTTAAAATTAATACGAGTGCCACGTAGCTGACATCTCACAGAACATAACAGATCTCTAGTGAAGTTTGTGAGAAGATATACTGATTTATCATAGCAATATACTTTTGTCTCTGCTCAGAAACAGAAACTATTTAAATAACAGTTGGAACTGTTCAATAACAACCAAAGCACAGTTTGGAGCATAATAACGATTGCACAGTAGGACCGAGATGCTGCCAAAAGACAGGGTGTCAGGGGTGAAAGAGATAGACATGCAGTAGCCAGCACGAAGAAAGAAAAGATGAATACGTTCCTCTTAACTTCAGAGAGAACCTAACTAACTATCTATTAGCAACCTTTAATAAATAAGGCAATAGTAGCTAGAAAATGCATAATAAATTGCATAATTGAAGAGAAACAACCCAACAGTGAAAGAACAATACGACGATTATCAGTAATGTAAAATGTCTCGAGATGTTAGGGCTGGTACAATTAACTAAAAGCGCAGGGACTATTTCCCTTAAAGATGATGCCCCAATAATGTGAGAAAGGATCAGAAACAACCATGAAACTAAGAATAACAACAATAATAATTTAAATGAAAATCATATTGAAGTATACACACTAAGAGGGAGAAAATTCCCCTAAAAGAAATGAACCAGAAACGAATTAATCAATGAGAATTAAACTTGCCAAGTGATAAAAATTAGAATCAAACAATACCATGCATACCCATGACAATCAGTGCCAAGGCTGCATGTAAAATACACAACAATAACTAATAACAACAACAATAGTAATAGAAGTAAAAATAAATTTGAAATAAACACACTGAGAGGGAGAAACTCCCCTACTAAAGAATGAACCAGAGACAAATTAATCAATAGAAATTAAACTTGTCAAATAATTAAAATAAGAAATTAAACAATAAAATGCATGACCATGACAAGCAGTGCTAAGGCTGCATATACAATAGCCACATAACGGAGGAGCAAGAAGGTACCCCAAAGATTAGGATTCAGACACAAAAGGGCTGTAGAACTGAACTTAAAAATACAAATGATCGACCATGTGAGCTGAGGCGATTTGTAAAAAATATTAAATGGATAACAATGAACAACAAGAAGAAACACTGATGCATTAACCGATAGTGACCTTTAGATGAAGGTGGGATATAGTAACTTCCAGAGAAAAAAACAATCAAACCAACTGGAACTATGGTCGCAGAATCGACCAAAGATAACAAATAATTGTAGACAGAATGGTTGAAACACGGAATCTAGACAGGAAAAAAAAACAAAAAAAAAAAACCTTAGAATGGACAAAAATTTTTTTTTTTTAAATTAAATTAAAATTGCAATGACACAGAATGGCTGGTGAAAAGAGAAACAGAAGAACTAGAAATTCATTAAACTCTAAAATGAAACTAATTATACGTGGACAAAAGAAAAATAAACGAATCAATTGCTCCTGCAAATGGTGAAAAAAGAAAAATAATGTCACAACACACTCAAATAAATTGGTGGTCGTAGAGTCAACCGAAATCACTAGAAAAATACAGACCCAAGTAATGATTGACAAGACAGAAAATAAAAGAATTAATAATAAAAAAAACGGATAAATAATTGAAAAGCACTTAGTAATGTAATAAACAAATAATAATGAAAGAAACAAATTAAAATAGAAATAAGAAAATAAAAATTAACAAACAAGTGAAAATAAAAAGATAGAATAAGCCAAGAGGAGACGTTCAGTAAAAGCTAGCACTAGCTCCCAGAGTACATAGAAACATTGAAAAGCTAAGAGTTGGGCAATGTGTGTTTATGGAGGATTTGGCACACCATACGTCGCAAATGATACAAGCACAGGTGGCGTGCCATACCATATCCATAACCAGAAATCAAAACACGTCAGCCAACTTTCATATAGCTTGGAAACAGTTCATCGTACAGTAAAATTAAAATAACTTGCTTGTTTGGTGTGAAAAATAGCATGAATAACAAAGGGAGGTTAAATAGCGCAGAGAAACCAATAAACAAAAGCAAAACGACTAACGTCACAAAACCAATTATAAAACAATAACAACACAAAAACACGAAGAGAAATGAACTAGCTAGACCTAAAAGTAATCAAGATAAAATAATATGAAAACACCTACTTGTTGAGTCTTGCATCCTCAGTGAAACACATTAAATCAAAACAGTGGAAACGCATAAACAAGAGCAGGAAAAAGCACCAAGCCCAACGACGTCGAAACAACAACACTAAACATAGGTAGATGATAAATTGACACAGAAAAATGATCATCCAAACATTGTTTTCATTTGTTTTGTTTGTTTGTTTTCTTTTATTTCTAAGAATTTTGAACTCTCCACTCAAATCCTGGCCGAATTCGAATGGTAGCTTTCTTGGTCTTAGGCCTGTTGTACCGAATCGATCCAGAGCTACAATGGATGAACATCAGAATGTAATGCCACGTTACTTCCTTATTTTCCTGCTTAGTGGGTGGGAAATTAGGATGCCTTGTGTTTTGGAATGGTTTAGTCAAGTGTTTTTGAGTCGAACGTTCGGGTGGTCAGGTAGCCAGCCAAGTCGGTAGTTGTTCGCCGAGATGACGTTTCCATTGGGCGGCATTGAGACGAACGATGCCGATAGAAAATGGGAGCGTCGGGGATGGCCCTTTTGAATCTCTTTTGGGGGGAAGAGCAATCACTTTCGGAGGGATAGTGCATGAGCATCGCGAGTAATGTTAGACTAATTGGTTTTGTGAGCAAACAAGGTACCGTTGAAAGATTACGTACTTAAAGTCGGAAACGAAAAATTGTTGTAGCTCTACTTAAAGATTGGTGAAGTATTAACATGATGGTCAAAATTTCATTCGTTTTTTTTCTTTGCTTTTTATTATTTTCTTTCTTTGATTTTCATCTTTCATTTCATTTCATTTTCCTTGATTAACTAGAGATGGAACTGATCTTCTCGATCATTTCATGTATTATTCACAGTTGATACGACGATGGATTGTCGATTTAAACTACAGCTGAAGACTGTTGGACGTTGGAAGTAAACCTTCAAACAAGGCCATTTTATCATTTTTATTAATTTGCAATGAGTAAATTAAAATGTTGGTGTTGTTGGTAAATAATACGTTCACAAAATCTCAAAATAGACCGCAGTATTCCATGTAAGACTGCGGTGGAGTGAACAATTAAGTTTGTTTTACGATTTTTTGCTAATTAAAATATTTTATTCTCTGTGCTGTGTTTCTGAAGAAATAAATGAGTTTCGGATGGAATTTTGTAAGCACAAATTTTCGAATCGAACACCAACCATCTTGTTGTGCTGGCTCGAGCATGAGATGCGGGTGGTCAGGTTAATTAATACGACTGAACGTTTTAAATTTTCTTTAATTAAACAGGAAACTAACAAGCGTTTGATGTTTCACTTGGAATCAAAGCTATAAACGTAATCTGTCAAAATTGATAACCGTTTCGACAACCTCCGAATCTGGTTGTTAGGAACTTTTTGGAATAAATTTCATTGTTCGAGATAGAAATGTCTCCATACAAGATTCTCAAAATGTGTTCAAGACACGTAAATAACTACCAAGTGTTACTTCATAGTGTTTGACTAATTGTCTGCAATAAAATGAATAAAGCAATGCATTCACTACAAAGTGAGCGTTCAAGTTTTAATAAGGTTGACAAACGCTTAAAAAGAACAAAAAATTCCGACAAGCAAGCGACGGCTTTGCATGATTGACAGTCTACTCATGGTCATCAATTATCTTTGGGAAATCAACGAGAATGACTAAGCTTAAGCTGTTTAACAGCATCTAAACATTCTTGGTTGACAGAAGTGGTTAAATTCACTCTATTGGCTAGGAGTTATGATCAATCAGGGGACAAACCTAAATATTGTTCTACATTGTCCGGTTGTTCGAAGTAACGAGCACTGACAATGAAGCAAGGTCAAGTCTCTTCCAAACGGTGCATATGACGAGCATTTCATCGGAGAAATGGTGGAAATAGAAGCTCAAACTTCGTGCACAATACGATGATGTGAATCGCAAACAAGTGATGATCGTCATGGTAATCTGGAAGTAGATGATTCTCTACATCTCTGGGTAGCAACGGCAACATGCCTAGTTACTGCTGAAGTGAAGTTGAAGTTGTTTAGTAGTTGGGCCTACACCACGCAGACGACAGTCAGAAGGCAGTTCACGGGCTTGGCCGTCTCTGGTCGCTGCCTGTCTCTCCTTAC